>JAVYIG010010487.1:0-68709 GCA_035222895.1 Strongylocentrotus droebachiensis | reverse complement strand
CACCGTGGGTTACATGTACTGGCGCAGTTCCGAACGAAGCGAGTGAATATTCGATTCACTTTGGTGTAGTCAACCTGCGGATTGCCAAAGAGAAAAGGAGAGGCAAATTAAGAGATAGCAAACCACTGATCTAACTGTCTCATGCTTAATCCTTTTTTCTTTGTTTACTTCAAGCTTTGTCCCTCCCCTACACTGTAAAAAAATAATAGTCGAAATAACTCAATAAAATTGAGGAAAAGAATTGCCTTATTTTTATTAAGTAAATATTACCTACGGCATCTTAAGTAGAATTTACTTATTTTGCTGAATAAATTTTTACTCAGTTAAATCGAGTTACATTAACGTAAATAATTTAAGTATTGTAATCATTTTAGATAATTAAAAAAAAGCTATGATAGGATTACATATTGCACGATTTGGTACCCATCTAATCTAACAAGTAACATCCACCCATTCATTCACTACTTCTATTTAAGATTTAACCGTATATATATATCTACCACCATCACAAACTATTACATACGCTTCAATTCGACACATATTGAAAGGCTCCAAATTTTATATATATACTTGATCGTAGCATCTTAAAAGGAAAATTGGTTGACAATTTCCTGAAATATCAAGTTTTTGTTTGTTTTGAACTGGGTAACAATTAAAATTGTCTTGTCTTTGCTTAGCCATGTTAAATGAATTAGTAAATGTTTTAAAGTCCTTAAATTTTCATTCAACTACAAAAAAGAATTGTTTTATTTAAAAAAGAGTTTATTTGGTCTTAATGAATATTCATAAATTATGTAAATATTTCTATTACGCACTGCATCGGTCCTTACTTTAAAAAGATAAGAATAATCAACATAAATTGTTTGAGTAATACGTATAATTTCTGATTTTGAGTTAAAATTACTAAATTAATACAAGCTGAAATTACTTAAAGTTCTTATGTATTTGATTTTACTTAAATATTCCACGTATGTTCTACTAAATTGAAAGTTTGAGTTAACAAGACTTAAATTTAGTGCGTAAGTGGCAAAACTAATGTTTACAAGTAAATTCTACATGGAAAAAATACGTAAAAATTACCAATGAACAAATTATTTTTTACAGTGTAGCTGCCCCCTCCCTTCTCTTTCCCTCGTCGATCTTTCTTAATTAACTTCCCTTCCTTTGAATAACATTTTTAAGAAATTATTAATTTCACTAATTTCTATCAATATAAACCTTCTTCTGTGATGACGACGACGCGATGATGTTCTGGGTCATGAGGCATAGTGGTGATAGTAACGATGATGAAGATGATGATTTCCGTTTCCGTAGGCTATATCGTTCGTATTTTACATATATTTTAAATTTGCGATGATTTCACAAAATAAATGGCCCAAATAAACGTGGATTCTATTTATAGAATGTTGATGAAGACGGGGTTTAATAATGGTATGATGATTACTTATTGGACTAAATTGTAAATAAGCATGATTAATGTCAAAAACTTAATTTCAGTGACATTGATAATATGCTTCGTCATCATCTGTGGTAATACGAAATTAAGAATAATTTCATTTACATACCGTGCAGAAATGTTCATGTTCCTGGCAACTTCTTGGCATTAAGTTATTCGTAGGATTAACTACGCAATCAGTCTGCGTATAAACCTGTTTGAACTTCACTGCGCAGTCATAACACGATAGATTACTGGCATCTGCGCCTATAACAAATATTGAATTGACAAAAAGGATTAGATGAAAACATTTAAACATCGCGGAAGGTTTCTATAAAAAAGGAAGATTCTTAAAAAGTAGTCCTTAAACTGAGTATTTGTAGAAAGATAATTTTTTTAATTATATCAAATTATTTATTACCCCCGGCCCCGGGAATTGCTTTCCCATTTACACCTAGTTGGAGATTGGCAAAATAGAATATAGATCAATGTCTTGCCAAAGAACATTTAGTGTTCTTCTGAGATTTTAACCTTTAGATTTACAGTCAACAAATAAACCACTTTTCCACGACACCTTCTCTGAGATTCTTGTTCTCATGCCCCCCTCCCCCCCCCCCCCCCCCCCTCAAGAAAGCCTTGATTGTGATAGCTCAATATTTTTCACTTTATCTTGCAGCGAGGTCAATCAAAGGGTATGTCAGAAATGATGTAATCATCATTTTGGTCACTCTTATAAAGAGCATTAAGTTGTCCAGAGCTCTCTTGCTCTTTAGTAACCTAAATTACATGCTGCCCGTCAATGGAGATGATTTAAGATTGCGATCTCATTATGGCGGACATAATTATCCATTGCAAACCTGAGAAACATCGATTTAAAAAAAAATCATGTACATTGTAATATACGCTAATTTTTATTTGCAAATTATATTTGTCCTCAAGACAATGTTCTTGCCATTACACTTCATCTTTTCAGTCTCCCTTTTTCATTAAACCTGCCCTTCGCTCTTCCACCCCCCCCCCTCGCTCTCTCTCTCTCTCCCTCTCTCCCTCTCTCTCTCTCTCTCTATCTCTCTCTCTCTCTCTCTCTCTCTCTATCTCTCTCTCGGCCCTACCAACCATCATCATCCTATACAGATCTGGAGCAATGATCGACTGTGTATGGACTAATCAGAATGCTCTCATCACCTGTCATGTGACATCATCTCATATTATTACGGTTCATTTTCATTGGTCCCTCACCATCATTCGTCAATTGGTCTGATTAACATCCATGGTTACTGAATAAACCGATGACACATAATCATAGACGTGGCTGATTGCGTGTACTCTAAGCAAACATGATTCGAAACATTTCTATAAATAAAATCCCATAAAAATGACATTATAGGGAGTATAGAATTCAAGTGTTGGTATACAAATGGCCTAATGCTTTCTTATCACTTTGGTTTTGAGATTACAACTATTACTTCTACTACTTATAATACTACTGGTACTACTGATACTATTACTACTACTACTACTACTACTACTACTACTATACTACTTCTACTTCTAACAATAATGAATTCCTTCCTACCGGTATATATTTAACACATGGGTGGAGAGTGGCAAATGAACATGAATGTCTTGCCAACGGATATTATTGCCGCAGCGGGTCTCGAACCACGAACTGCGTATCAACCGTCGGAGAACGATACCTCTAACAGGACCATTGCTATCCCACTAATTCCGAACAATAATGGCTTTGTACATTAAATTGTCTCTGTTGATCATTATAATGCGCGCATTGTTCAGTTAGCTGTGCTCCTGTCTATCGAATCCTGAACACTAAAGCGTATCCATACGAGCAAAATAATAATAAATATAATTTATATACATAATGAAATAATTATCAACGTCATCATGAGACCTTGTGCGGAATTTCTCTAGTAAATAAATAATTCATCTATTCAGATTTTGATTGGCTAATAACTTTCTTGACGTCAAAGAATTATACTGAGTTAGACCATACCACCTGTGCGCTTAGAAATGCCTGTATTAAGCGCCCTATACCGTACATGTGATTATTCGTATTGTTATTATTCAGCAAGTTGTCTTAAGAACCCTCAAAAGCTTAAGGAGAAACCATTACCATTTAGTAGGAGTAAATGTTGATTTTCATTCATAATTCTACGACATCCGTATAGATAAACTAACATGGATAAAATCATAGATATTGTCGCAACTAAGTACATAATTCCAACGGATCCCCCCCCCCCCCCCATATTTTTGGAATGATTTTTCAGACTGAAAGTATATTGAAATTGTTCATACTATTATGTATTAGTACCTTTAAGGTCAACCCAAACAATTACAATCGCCGTTCTAAATTGAAATATAGCGATATAGAATGGCATTCAGGATCAATATCTCTTCTCACGTTAATGAACAAACGAATCAATTTTCTACCCCGACTGTCAATTTAACGGAAAGAGGTAAATTTCCGTAGATCCATTTAAACTGTGATGAAAATATTTCATTATCCAATTTATCCCATCGCCTGTCTATAATTCCCATAATTTGACGTAATTGTTAACTGTTAAAAATTGCCTCAATTCGTGGTTAGAATTAAATCTAAGTTGGATTTAATACTGAATCACAATCTACAACCATAATTGCATTGAAAATAAAACGCAATCTTTGAGTACGTCTGACCAATTTTCATATATTGAAATAATCATGACGGATCAATGGTATAATAATGTGCATTTCTAAGTAAAATTATTTATGCCTATTTCAATGCCTGGATGTGCCTCGTCGTAAGCCTTTTGGTCTTCAAATTTATCTTACTACTGAGAAATCCCGAATAATTTGAGAATGAATGGAGTCACCTGCCTCGCTGAAACATTGTGAATATTTGATGCATTTTGGGGCACTCGTTTTAATTAATTGAAAACAGTGAGGGCAAATAACCTCGGCGTTGCACGAATGCGATGATGAAACCAAATAAATCTCACACGCTACATGTATGCTCGACAATCTATAGACAGAGTACTACTTATTATAATATTTCGATTATATTGCGACTTGTCCAGAGGGTATAAGGTACTGTCCCTATAGTTTGAGGAAAATTTGAGAATTGTAGGGATAATGTTTGAGTTGTTTTTTGAAGAATTAGGTGAAGTACAATTTCTCAGAAATACAAGGAGTTTGTTCCATAGGCGTGGGCAACAGGTTGAACTGATTATAAAACCAGCCTGATTACGGGATTTGGAATGCAAAATGAATGAGCTCATGTAGGTCGAAGTGAATATGATGTTTCTGTTGCTGAAAAATGAGGAGATGTATAGATGAGGTGTGGTGACAAAGATTTGAGAGGTTGAACATGTATCCGGTATTGCATTCTCTCAATTACTGGAAGCCAGTTTAGTTCGTTTAACAATGGAGTATAGCATGGGACCATTTCGGTTTTCGACAAATAATTAGCAGAGCACACTATTCTGGAGACGAATGATATTAAATAAAACGTAAAAGCGTCCCATTCATGACAAACTAAATATTAGGAGAAAAAAAATCTCTAAGAGTTAAGGGGTAAATTCAGAGTCACACTAATTTCTACAAAGTCTTTAAAACAATAAGTTTATTTTGTAGTCTTTGTTCAAACACAAATTACACAAGGCATGCTAGGAATTCAAAATGAAAACAGAAATTTGTATTAATTTTCTCTTAATATACTAAATAATAATAATATTGATAATAATCATTTAATGATAATGAAATAAAAAATAATAATATAAAAATAGCGCATTTTCCTTAAACTTGTTGAAATGTGCTTTATAATAATACGTTATTATCAGAAGAGGTATTAACCGTTTGCTGGTTGCGAAGAAATCTATAGGTAGGTTACTTTACAGTTTGAAAGCAGCAATTGCGTCAACAAGTGTGGGTAGCATCTTGGCGACGGGTGGTTCAGTGTGAAGCCTTGAGAGGAGCGTAGGGAGTAGTGGGATGGTTGCCTGATAGTTATGAGTTCAGATAGGTAGGGAGGAGACAGACCATTTGAAGGTGGAAAGAAGTATTTAACCCATATACTACTGAATAATCATTTTCTTCAAAGGTTTAATACAGAAACCACCCTGCTCCAGGAGACAATGGGTTACCCTTCACCCTGACATTTAACAATATTAGCACATCACCAAATATCCATACTTTTCATAGCAATTGATCAATTTATGACGGAACAATATTTCTAAATATTTTCGACCTCATAATCATTATGTTGGTGCTATAAAAAACTGATGTTTCAAAATCGAATTTCTTATCAGGGAAAAAAATCTATATGGAGACAGCAATCTACTTATGTCACTCTATCGAACATAGTTCAAAAGAGTCAGAGTTCTAGCGTCCCTAATACTCATACCCCCTGTCCACACACAACATTTTCCGTGACTAATCATGATTAGCTATGCCGTTTCGCGATAGTGATACCGTTTCGCGATAGTTTTACGACCAAAATTGTAGGTGTGGACGCTCACTAACGATACGTCGTATAACGAAACTAGTCTAACGAAACGCAGGTTTGGGCATCGTTTCGAACTGAAACTCAATAAAGAATCACGCCTAATCACGGAAATGTTGTGTGTGGACAGGGGGACCCCCTGGGGGAGTGTAACTAGTGTAACTAACTGGGCGGGGCTTAACGTGACCTCGAGCGAAATGAGACCAGACCTCTTATCACTATCGCGAAACTCTATAAAGAATCACGGAAAATGTTGTGTGTGGACAGGGGGCATTTTATACGATGATTCTTTAGTGACGACGTTTCTTGTGTGTGGACATCCTGGAATTTATACGATGATTCTTTATACGACGTATCGTTATAGAGTTTCGCGATAAATTGTTTTGTGTGTGGACACGCTGTTAATATGCACTAAACGTCTTTTAAAGTATGCTCACCTTCGTATAAACTTATGGAGTAAATCAAAGCTATCCATATCAAGCAAACGACATCTTTATAAAGATGCATCTTGGAGACCCGTCCCGCCAAAATAGCGGCTGTTGTTTGCAGTCATAAAAACTGGTTTTGCTGCTCCTGATATACTTCTCAAGAACGTTGGTTATACTTCTATCACGGTATACTTTGTTTCGTTGTCCTTATGGATGAAAGGTCCTTGTCATTTCGTTATCGTGGTCATGAAGAAAAAAAATCGGGACTGAATATTTTGTCATCGACAATAATATTTCCCCTGACTATTGCTTTTGTTTTTCAAGAGGTTCGCACATTGTGTTTAAAGCATAGAATGATTATTTCCTCATCAAGAATAATCATTGTTGTTCAAAAATGGTATGAAAATTTAATCCGGGATATTAGTTTGTACACATCGTCATGATCGTGTTAAGCCCGAGTAATTGTTATCTACTCATCATCATCGCTTGTCCAATCGTGTCTTTGAATAAAAAATATCACATGCTCGTTGTCCATTACAAGTGAAAAATGTTAACAAAAGTTCACCATGATTATTTTCCACCATCAAATAAACAAACTCATTATCCAGTAAAAGTATAGGCCTGTACTCAAATGACTTTTCCGTAAGTTAATATAATTAAGCTCTGGGCGAAGTCCCCGAGAATTGGAAGATAATCCCTCCATACATCGTGTCAGTATTTCATCTATCTCCGATCGTTCTCCTTGTCGCTCTCATTCTCAATGGGATGATCTCGGTGTGTCGTCATCATCACCATAGCTGTATCTCCCCTCTATAAAACCACTGACACTTTCACAGCGCTACTATACTTGAAATGATATAAAATTGACTCAACACGATTGGCGCCAGGGCGGGTTGTACTATTTAGGCGCAGAATGTGACGTCTGCGGGAACGTACCCATTTCCATCTTTGATGTCATTATTATAATGCCCTGCCATGTATATTTGTACAGCGAGAAAAGCAGCACCGTAAAGGCATTTTGATGAAATCGATGATTTATTGGCAGATCGGGTGAAATCTAATTTGGAATTGTTGAGTGCTTATAAAGGATAACAATATGAAAATCTGACTACATGCACTTCTCCCCCATACCTTCAATTAGGAAAAAATTATTTTAAAAATTTCTTCCTTTCTCTAGTTCATTTCTTTCTTCCTTTCTTTCATTTTGTAGCGAATTTATGTCGAATATTGTTAGGGTTTTCAGTTTGTAAAATATTGGACTTGTGTGAGATAAATATGGTGAACCAGTACATAATTATACGAAGGGCTTTCTTTTGCAATAAATAAATAGAGTTGATTTTGCTTTTGGCGCTGGTGGCCCTATAAATTGCGATATGTTATATACGGTAATATCAGTGAATTATAAAGCATAAGCGTATAACATGGGATTAATTTCTTCATTTTATATAATAAACCAACATTCCTAGAAATAGAAGTAGTGGTATGACGTACATGGTCATTCCAATTTAAGGTTGGCATGGATGCGGATTAAGTGAAAACAAAGGTTGGATTGAAAGAAGAATAACTTATGGAGGGGTCTTTGATGAAAGCACTGCTCGTAAGTTATAGACCCCATATAATGTTTTAATATTGAGATAATATAGTCTATGAAAGTAAACGGAACGAGCAATGTATGGTTGTATTGGCAAATTTTATATACAAATAACATTAATGTAAACTTATGTTAACATAATTCACACTAAAAAAAGGAGCTATGGATGTTAGGGTAAAAATAGTTTAGCAGTTAAAATTATTTTGATAAATTTGCATAACCTGTACGTCATAAACTCATTTGAAACATGCATGGAAAGCAATATATATCAAGAACAACCTTCATGTTACTATCAGTGGGGACAGACCGCGTACCTGAAACCAGGCTAGGTATTAATATTATTCGAATAAGCAGTCTGATTTGTGAAGAGTATTAATGGGACGTGATTCAATTCAAGGACATTCAATTTATGAGTGACTGGCTTCAGCGAGTGGCCGATTAAAACAAAAATCGATCTCCTCATAATAATTATGGTTGAATGGCTGACATTTCTTTGATGAAGGTAATCTACGTTCTTGAATAATGCTGATCTTAAATGAGCCTATGGACTACTCAAGAAAGAATTTGGACATTATTTTGGAGTGATAGGTGGGAGTTGCAGGGTACACGTCCCTGCAACCACCCCCCCCCCCCCCCCCCCTCTCCGTCCCAAATGGTTAAAGAGAAGGGAGAAGGGAAGAGAGAGAGAGAGAGAGAGAGAGAGAGAAAGAGAGAGAGAGAGAGAGAGAGAGAGAAGGGGGGGCTGAGGGGGAACGAGGTGGAAAAGTAGATGAAGCCCTTTTTCCACACCTTCCCCCTAATTTGTGATTGATTCGTATCATGTAAAGATGGGTCCCTCGGTTGACACCAGTGCGCTCATAAAGGCTTGATCCACAAATTGACACATTAAATGCATTATACAGTGCGTCCCAGAAAAAACGAAACCGAGAAGTATCGATGTTCTATCATAACTTAATCACAACTATAATTAATGAATGATACATATTTGGAAAGCTTAGAGTCTCCTCTTTCATGTGATGCTACTCAGGTGATGCATATTTCACGCATGAGTGATTAAAAGCAATTTGAAGGAAGCAAACCAAAAAGATATTTGGCGGGCGGTTTCTGAATTTCGAAGAAAAATTCACATTTCTAGAAAGTTGAGTTTCTGCCCTTTCATATGACACCTCAATCAGGAAAAATGAGCTAGGAATGACAAAGTTCTGTTTGTTTAAAGTAGTGCTTGCATTTCCATAATTTTATGAAACGAATTCGTTTTCACTGGCTGCCTGCCGTATCAATAAACGAAATTAACAAAAGACTTAACTCCGTTTCGTTGACAATCAGCCGTAGACGAGAGTCTTCATGCATGGCTGATTGTCAACGAAACGGAGTTAAGTCTTTTGTGAAATCTGCTTTTGGCTACGGCAGGCACCCAGTGAAAACGAATTCGTTTGTTGAAATTATGAAAATGTAAGGGCTACTTTAAACAAACAGAACTTTGTTATTCCTAGCTCATTTTTCCTGATTGAGGTGTCATATGAAAGGGCAGAAACTCAACTTTCTAGAAATGTGAATTTTTCTTCGAAATTCAGATACCGCCCGCCAAATGTCTTTTTGGTTTCCTTCCTTCAAATTGCTTTTAATCACTCATGCGTGAAATATGCATCACGTGAGTAGCATCAACTGAAAGAGGAGACTCTAAGCTTTCCAAATATGTATCATTCATTAATTATGGTTGTGATTAAGTTATGATAAAACATCGATACTTCTCGGTTTCGTTTTTTCTGGGACGCACTGTATTAGCGTGATAGTGGTTCGTTCCGAGTCCGTGGTTGGGGCTTCCTTGGTCTTATACCGGTTAATAGCCGTTTAGTCTACAACTAGTTTGTCTACTATCCAATTAGTCTTTTATCATCATGGTCTAGTACACCCAGCCATTCTACTATCCACATGGTCCAATAATCATTTCGTCTAATTAGTATTTGGTATAATGACCATTTAGGCTAAGAGTCATTCGGTCTAATTGCCATTTGGTCAAATTTCCAGTTTGTCTAATGGCATGTCGTCTACCGTCCATCAGGTATAATAATCATTATTTTGATGATTATTAATATTGATTAAATGTTTATGAGACCATATGGATAATCTCAGAATACAGAATTGAAAAATTTGGAACGTGAAAATAAAAAAACCAGTACACTCACATTAACTTTTTTTTTTTTTTCCTTTCTTGTTTTTTTTTTTCGCTGGAAAAAAAAACGCAATACAAGCAAAAGGCAAACGAAAATCAATTAATACACCTACCAATACTCATTTTGCTTGAACCATTCGATATGCATTTATGAGCCAACCACTTTGACTTGTTTTTATTCGTTTTTAAATTATTGGTCAACTACTTCCGAAGGTGATAATGACAATGGCGATGATGAAGATCTCGTCGATTTTATGCGAATAACTGTCCTAGATCTATTTCTCCTTTCGAAAAAAAAATAGCAGGGAAAAAAAGGTAAGAAATATTCACATAAGCATTCAGAGTTTACGCATTCTGAAATGCCTCAGAATGTACCTTAGTTAGAGCAACATTTTCCGGACTCCACTTGGCAGTCGCGATTAAGCACATCCCCCCCCCCCCCCGCCCCCTTTGGATTCGCCCCTCCGGAGAGTGGAGAGAGAGAGAGGGGGGGGGGGGGGGAGAGAGAGAGAAAAAAAAACGGGAGAGGGGGAAGAGAGAAAGCTGAGGGAAAGACCGATGAGGGCGTTTGGTGTTTAGCCACCATCACCCATAGCAACGTGACGTATGAGCTTGACAACGATGCTCGTTTCATTATTATTTTGGTAATGTACACAGTATACGTATACCGCGGCCGCACTGCATATCGCATTTGCATTGTGTGTGTGAACTATTTGAGTGAATATATATTGAAGCGAAGTGACTGAATACGGCAAGTGCAGTATCGAAATCAACGTAAACACATAGGATTTTTGTATTTTTACCCTAATTTCTGCATCAATATGGCCACGATGTATGGACAACAAGAAAGTATCTACAATCTCATACCTCAAGAGGAGGTCAAACAAGAAAAACAAGCCAGGTAAGTTTGTTTTTTTCAAGTTATCCGCACCTTGGCCACTCCACTCCAGTTAAAACTCAGACGAGTATTTTGGAGGACCAACCGGCAACCGGTGCTAATTCAGAATCATATCCATAGTTAGACTCTAGACCTACGTGTAGTTACCTGTCTTGACGGGCTCTAATTTAAGACGTAGACCTAGACTAGATCTAGTCCTATAATGCCCACCTTCCTTCATTCAAAATCCACTGCATGTGATATCGTGTCATAATCTGCAGATATCAATCCTAACAGTAACAAACTCAATCAATGACAATGCAGATGGAATGGCGAATGCATACTTTCACCCGTAACTCTGGCGTGGAGATACGCTACCAAAACATACCAAAAATAATAATATTGGATTCTTATATAGAGTAAAGTACCCGGTAATCGGTCAGCTCCGGTTTTCGGCCAATTGGTTGGATACATGGTAAAATCACTTTAAAATACATCGCATAATAGCATAACACATATCCCACACATACCATACCATGCCAGTGTCACTGAAGAACCACATTTGCAATGAAAAATATATCCTAAAATATCACATTTTAGCGATGTAATCGGCGGTCCCGCTACCCAAATCTGAAAAATCGAGTTTCTTACGCGTGTATGTAAGAAATATGGGTACCATAAAATGAGCTTTATTTCAAGTATTTTTCAGATATAGAGCCCGATTTTGTGCTGGTCGCAAGCTCAAAAGTATCTCATCGCATGTATTAAATCAATGCAGCCGCACACCGCGACGCACACACGATATGTCCGTCTAATTCAGATTCCAACTTCCGATCACTGCTGTGCCTGTATTCGGCCAGGCGAGCACCCGGGAGCTCCGGCGTGGGATACCTGCTCCGCCCGCTTGTGCTATACATCAGCGCGGAAACGCACGGTGCGCGCGAGCGCTTCCTATTGACTTTGTACATGCGGCCGTAAACTGAAACGCTCGGCCGATAACCGGCTCCAAAACAGTGAAAATTGAAATGAATATTGTCATGGCAATTCGTGATTTTTTTTGGGGATTCTTTTTTTGTTTAAATAATAATAATATTTACTTCATGATTTGAACAAGAAATGATAATAAATAGGAAGTAAAGAGTCCAAAAAATAGGATTTTGTCTTAAGTGGCCGAAAACCGGGTACTTTACTCTAGGCCTAGATCTAACGTTAGCACACAACTTGGTCCTCACGGCGCCCCAAGACAAGCCGATTTTGACGCTCACAGCTTTTAAGGAATTCCTTTCTACCGCCCGTTACCGGTTCCCATTTCCATGTAGATCTAGGCCTAGGACCTAGAATTTCTAGATTAATGTCTTGCCAATTAAGGATATTAGTGCCGCGGCGGGACTCGACCCGTGGACCCTGTAATCCACAGTCTGACCACTTATCCACTACGTTTACGCCATGCACAACACCTCTACTAAATCTTAATCAATTTAATTGTTCAAATAATGCCTTTAATGGTCATGATTTAAAATTTGTTATGTTTCTTACCTGTTTTGTGTCAATTTTCTCATATTTTTTGAAGTATTTTCCCCCAAAATGAAGATATGCACTCTCTCACAGGTTTCACGGCAAACCGCTGCACAATACAATTGCATAACGTATAGCATACCGATGATGGGGTACGAGCGCAATCACGACTGAAGTTAGCGACTGTAATCTCAGATCCTCATAAAATTCATGCGAGTAAATCAAGATTGGGACTCATTTATTAATTAATTACATGCACATTTGCGTTGTGTGTGCCAAAGCTAAGCCACATTGCATTGGCATTGCCATTTGTGGTTCCTTTCATTTTGTGGTAGATATTTTAATGGGCATCAACAATTATTTGATACATAATTGACATGTGTCAGTAGAGCAAGCTTCTAACTCTTACATGTAAGTTCTCATAAATTCAATTTCTAATCTTCACTAGACCTATTTTATACAATTTGCCAAATCAATTCCAGAAAATTTAATGTAGGATCCAAATTTAAACAAAAGAATTAGACCTTGGGCTTAGCTAAGACACTGTCTAAATTAAAGCACTTTTAGCCTTTGAGTTTGAGAACAAAATCCAGACCATAGTCAGTGTATGGTTCTCCATGGCAGCTTGGCACTTCCAGTCATGACAAAGCATTGACGGATTTGATCTATTTTCTTATCACAGGTACACATCTAAATTCAGAGGAAATGTGAAGGTAGAAGAGAAGACGAAGAAGACGTCCAGCAAGACGATGGGACCGGCTAAAGTAGAACTCAAGAAACCCGAAGAATTCCACAAGAAGCACTCAAAGGAGCCACAGCTTCCTCCCAAGACAAAATTCAGCTACCGCGACGAAGAATCAAAGAGACCCGCCGTCCCAAAGAGAGACGAGAAGCCACTCATGGGCCTCAAATCTAACAAGAACTTTGTCAACACCAATGCAGTGGAGAACATAATGTCTGTACCCAAGAAACCGGCTGCTAACTTTGTTGATACGGTGAACGGTGCCACGCACCCCCTCACGCCGTCTGGTCTCATGCCCAAATATGTCAAGAAAAAGGTGAGGATTTCAAAAGTGTCTACAGTTCCTCTTAGAGAACTGGCAACACTTTGCTTCACAGTATAATAATAAATGCTCTTACGTTACAATTTTGGAATACTCTATCTGCAAGTCAATTAATTTGTCCAATGGATGCAAATCGAGCATGTGATCTCTACATGTACATTGTTTCAAAAGGATACAGCAATAAAATACTTTGGAAAGGATGCTTCAAATTAGAGGTTTATGTTTTTTAAAATTTGATTTGATTAGTTTACATGAAAGTAAGGGTCCTATCAACTATTTCCCTAGTTGAACAGATCATTACTTGGGAATGCTTGTTGTAAGATGTTTGCCTGTTTGCTTTTGTTTTAAAAAAACAAATTTACGGACATAATGCCTAAATTGCCTTTGTAGTTCCATTCAGGAGAAGAAGCCTTTCTTTATTTGTTTCATGAGTGAGCTTGATGTTCAAAACCTTTTTTGCTTTAAATGTCAGATGACTATGTGGTATTTTTTAAATCAGTTGTATTACAAGGTATGAAGTGCAGCCAATTTCAAATGACTTTTACCAGAATACAATGAGCTCACGACTCATGATTCTGTTTAATTTCTTTGTATTAAATCTCATGGTTATATAGACTCCTGCCATGTTCATTATATTTAGCAGAATATAATTGCTTTGTGTTGGTGACTCATGAATACATGTATTTCTTTGTTTCTCTCAGGGTTACGGTGAGGTCCCTAACTACCTTCAGCAGCGTAATGAGGAAGTACAGAGAGCTCAAGAGGAGTACGATGAATACATCAAGGAGCATTACAGGAGAGGAGCTATGAAGTGCCTGACTGAAGAAGAACGTAAAGCAATCATGGACGGACTCAAGAAGAACTGGGAGGAGATTCATCATCAGTACCAAGGTCTCTCCGTCGTCACGGATACCGCTCCCAAGAAGGCCCGTAAAGAGAGGATGGAGGCTGAGATGAAGCAGCTAGAGCGTGATATTGAGCTCCTTGAGAAGCACAAAGTGATCTACATCTCAAACCATTGAAGCAATGATGCTAACTACTGAACTCATCCGGATTATAATGTCTGAGAAACATGAGCAGATCCACTTAATGGATGGAACATTGAGCAGGGATCATTCGTCTACTTTGAAGTATCAATGTGATCATTTCTAACTCATTGAATCATCTTCACATATATGGTTACATGGCAGCAGAGAATCAATCATTGTTAAACAGATAGTTGACAACTTGTGCTTGAATTAAGCAAAATATCTGATATTGACTGTCCAAAAGTACCACACCGTCTTTTGTCCAAACTAACAAAACAACAAAAATATAACGAAAGACATGTTTTTAGAGAACGTTAAGTTGGTATTTTATCTTTTGGTGTAGCTGCAAGGATTTTAATTTTTTTTTTGTTATCCCCCCCCCCCCCCCCTTTAATTCTTGTTCACTATTGTAAAGTGTTCATTTGAAGAAAAAAAAATTGTAACCCATGTCAAACGGTACACTAACTTTTAAATGTATAAAATTACAGTGATATCGTTTTGCAATGTACATGTATATATATACCATGTGTAAATATTCAATAAATTTATCTATGTAATTCAAGTGATGATATTACTTCTAGTTTGCTCCAAGTGAATTTACTATCAATTTTAAAATTCAAAATTTATATTTTTGAAAGTAGGCACTTTTATAGTTGTTAGGTTTTTCAGTTGATATATAAATTAATGAAGAGATAACCATTCGTCTCAGCTAAAAGGTATCTAAATGCCTAGTCAAGGACTTATAAATGTAATGATATTTCCAAAAGGAAAAGGCTGGGGTAAAAAAACAAATGGACAATGTGTAAATTGAGCGAAAGAGAGGGACATGAAACAAAGATAAAGGAGGAAGAAAGTAGAAAACAAAAAGTAGTGTTGAAATAGAAGCAGGACCTGCAGGAGCGATTGAATTAAGAGAAGAGACAGATGAATGTATAAGAGATATTCAAAGAGAGAAGGGAGAAAGAGAGTGAATGGGGGTTTAGAAAGAAAGAATCAATGAGAGAAGAGAAAGATTAAGAATGGAGAAATCACGATAGAGATCACAATAAAGTGGCCCAAGAGATACTCATGGAAAGTTAAAGCCACTCAAAAGTATGGGGAGCCCCAAATTCGCCAAAAATTTGATGGCAAAATATTTGGGGCTCACAACACTTTGAAGGGGCTTTAAGATCGAGAGCTCAAATTACTATGGTGATAGATATTTAAGAGTGAAAGAAAATGAGAATAAAAAAAGAAACTAGAAGAGAACACTTAATTTGTCAAAGAAAGAGTGAAGTAAATAGCTAAGATCTGAAGAGAAAGCGAAAGATATTACCTATTTTCCCCTCCCCTTCTGTTTCCCTCTTTAAACAAAATAAAATGCTTGAACCCTCCCTCTCGCTTCTGAGTATCTTCCTTTCTCTTTCCCTCTCTTGATGTCTCTAATATTGTGTGTTCTCTCCATCTCATCTCTTCCTAATCTTCTATGGCATTTATCTTATCAACTTTCCTATCTCTTTCTTTCTCCCCAAATTCATACCCGTTTGATCTCTCGGTTACTGCATTCACCATGTTTTTCTTACATTAACTTTCTCTCTGGCTAGTCCATTGCCTGGACCGTTTCCGTGTTTTGCAACCAATCAGCTGAGAAAATAACACATCCTCAACGCTAAACCGGAGACAGTCCTTGCCTTTCATTCTCACCCTCACATTTTTGGGGGTTGTGCTTTCTGTGGACATACGTAGATGACTGAAGGAAAAGAAATATATACAAACTGACAGAACCTGGACTACTCTCTGGCTGGCTCTCTCTCTCCCCATCACCCTCCTTCATCTCCCCCAACTATCCCTCTCTCTCTCCCCCTCTCTCACTCTCTCTCTCTAGCTCTCTCCCCCTCTCTCTTTCTCTCTCCATGAGACTGGCCAATTCATCAACACAAGAGAGGCACTCTATAATCATTTAATTTTAACATTCAGTTCACGTTTGGAACATTTTATTACATACATGTACATGTAAACCTGGTAAATGATTACAAACGAATTATTTGAGCATCACAACATGTTACATGTAAATTGATACTGCATTCTGATCCCTACCTTATATATACAAAATTGTAGTCTTGACTGATGTACTTGCAACAATTTACAACAAAATCTGAAGAAACATTGATTCCCCCCCCCCCCCCCCTCCCAAAACTAAAATACAAGGAAATCCAGTACAGTATTGTATGCTTGCAGGCTCGTTCGCATATGCTGAGTTTGCAAAGGACCATTGTTGGAAGCAGCTACCTTTTAATCCCCATTTGCCATTCACTGAGTACCCTATAAACCAACATGGTTTCCTGGAGCATATGTGAACAAATCTTAAAGTGGGACTGCACTACAGCTACTAGCGCCCTCTATAAAGCCAACCATTCCTAAGCAGTGCCTGTTGATCCCCCATGATCCCCTGTTTCTTATGTTAATTGAGAGCTGATTTGATGAGCTAACCACCTGCCAGTGACCACGCAGGGAGGTCTAATACCTCCTCGCCAAATTAGTGCAGAAAGGCTTTAAGTACCGTTGCTTCTGGTAGAGGAATGTTCAACTTGCATCGATAGGCATGTAAAACATTCAATGTGTATGACTTTGACACAGACGAATAAATCTTGTTGAAATAAGTTTTTACATATTACTTTACCATATGTCAAATTCATACGGCTACCTCTGTAAATCAAGATTTAAACCAAAATAAATTTCAATTTTAACGGGGATCTTTTGGTTAGTCACATCTATTAGGAAATCAACTCTGAGTTGAGAATTCTGAATTATGCCACCGCAGAGATCGATTTTTCATCCAACATTTAGTATATATACTAAAGAACAGATAAATAACATCTCGAATTACAAAACAGAATTGAATAACAGAATACTCAGCTTGCATCATCGCTTCATGTTTAATCTCTATTGGTCTATATACTGCTCTCTCTCTCTCTTTCTCTATCTATCTATCTCTTTCTCTCTCCACTTATCTCTCCCTCTCTTTCCCTTTGTCTCTCTCTCTCTCTCTCTCTCTCTCTCTCTCTCTCTCTCTCTCTCTCTCTTTCTCTTTCTCTTCTCATTTCCCTAGTTGATGTTAAGCTGGTCCCAATGCTATTCTACTTGTTTCATGCTGGCTTGGGAATCTACTTCCAGAATTTCTTGATGGACATGTTCTTCTCGGAATCCTTGAGCATAATCTGAAAAGAAATCAGAGATATTTTTGACATTTTAAAAGATGTTCGAGCAAAAGAAAGAGTAGTAATTGTAACTGCTTACAATCAGTGACAATGAAAAAAGTGTGCAGTTCTCTAACATATATATTGTGTTTCTTTGGCAGAGTTCCCTGATTTTCTCTGATAGAAAAGCCATCGATGCGATTCCTCCAGCAATACAAAGTATGAAAACAGAAGCTGACAAAGTTTCAACTCAAAGTATATTCAACACTCTTCTTAAAACATTTAAAAGATACACATACCAAATGGAATGAGAAAAAAGACAACAAAGAACAAGAAAGCGATAAAAATTACAATGACAATTTTATGAGAGCATTTGGGATAGGCAGAAAGGAGAGATTCCTTATATGAAAGCCTACCCCTAAACACACACATACAGGAGAAGAAGGAAAAAAAGAAGAAGAAGAACATACTATTATGTACAATCAGAGTAAAAAACACTAACAAGAGAGTGTAACAAAGGAGTGTAACACTCAAATAAGAGAGTATACACAAGACCTATGTTAGGCATGTAGCTACTGTTTTTCACTTTACACTTGCCATTTACTACCACGTTAAAAAGAGAAATGTAGTTTTCATGGAGCTTGTCTGTAGAAGCCTTTAATAGCTTAGTATCATTTGCCATATTTATAGAAATTGATGAAAATGCACCCCAAAAAAATGTTTTTCTTACCTTTGCGACAGCCATCTCAAAGTCTTCTTGTGTTACATGAACTCTCCTTTCCCTGAGAGCATACATGCCAGATTCTGTACATACACCCTGTTGAATATATCAATAACAACAATGTTATATGACCTTTGTACACTGCATTCAAGTACTTCATTCATGTGCTAAATAAATGTAAAATATCATCTTTTCTTTGAGAGTGTGCATGTGCATGCTAGTCTGTGTACATACACCGTGATGAATATATCAATATCAACTATAGCCGCGTTCACACAATGGCAATTTTGGTTGGCGTAAAGGTCGTGTTTAGAGCTAGTCGGCATAAATATGGAAAGGTCGGAGTAAAGGTCCGCATACTGATTCTCTGAATGATCGTGTTAGCTACACCGACCTTTATGCCAGCTGATTTACTCCTGGACTAGAGGGAAGCGAATGTTAACCGTGTGGATGCTCTCACTTGGCCCTCAGAGTATATGTGTCCTTTAAAAAGGGTTGTTTTTTACAATCAAAAATGAAAATTAGATTGTACGGTTTAGATGCAGAAACTGGGTTGAGGTCTACTAGTGCGGGTGCCACCACTTCCGAAAGTTATGCTGAGTAAGACTGGGTCGGTGAAAGGTCGTGTTAACCTAATTGTGGCAAGTTGATCCCCTGGAGCACCATGCATGATTTTACCTATCTCCTATAATACTATTAATAATAAAAACGGTGCTTATAAAAGCGCTTTCCACAGAAGTCTCTAAGCGCTCTTATTACTATTACCATCATCATCATTTAGTTTTTACTATTTTGAAATCAATAGAAGATGTTTTGTCCTCACCTTGACCTCAGCCCCTGAAGCACCTGGCATGAGTTCAGCTATCTTCCTGAGATTGATACCCCTAGTCAGGTTCATCTTACGGGAGTGGATCTTCAGAATGTCAAGACGTGCCTCTTCGTTTGGTGGAGGGAACTCAATCTTTCGGTCGATACGACCAGGTCTGAGGAGGGCAGAGTCAAGGATGTCGATTCGGTTTGTTGCCATGATGACCTAAGAGAGGTTTTAAAAAATAATTACAAATTAGGATATTTGTAGGAAATATACTAAAACTACACATTCGAAACAAACAAACAGACATTTTTCTCAGATGAAATTGATGACATTATATTAAGAAAAAGTGAAAGCTATGTCCCACAAAAAATGAAATTCCGAACCCCTTTTTAGCATTTAACAGATTTTCTCATCAAAGTTACATACCTACCATGATGTTAATACATGCAGTGTTGGCATATTAAAGAAAAGATAAAGTAAGAGTACATGTACTAACAATTACAACATAACATTACAAATGTAGCAAAACATAACTGTTTCATTTTATATTTATTATGTTATTATTGTCCTGCTTTTTGTGTTCTGTTGTTTTGGTGGGTTTTAAAAAAAAGTAGGTTAAAAAAAAAACACTTTCTCTTCATAATAAAGTGGACTGCTTAGCTCTGGAATATTTATTTCATCAGGATTTCCATGTAAAAGTACCGGTAGTCATATTCTGATTATTAATTTTATCAAAATAGGTTGAGGTAAAACCAGGGGTGATATTGGAACCAAAAAAAAAAGGTTTTAGAAATCAGAGCAAAGCAGGTTGCCAAGCGCTTGCGAGAGTCATTCAAGCAAACGATGAAAAAACAGCACCTCACACCCCCCCCCCCCCCTTCCCTCTTTTTTACACCGGATTTACATCCATTTCAAGGACTAAACGCTTCTTTTTTTTTGGGGGGGGGGGATTCATGATTTTAAAAAAATCAAAATAATGATTTTTTTTTTTTGATTTTTTTAAACAGTGACCGATTTATATAGAGAAATCTGTTTTTGCCTACATACCTTGATGTTCTTTGTAGCTTCAAAGCCATCTAGCTGATTGAGAAGTTCCAACATAGTTCTCTGGACTTCACTATCTCCCCCAGAGCTTCCCTCGATACGGGTCGAACCGATGGAATCAATCTCATCCATGAAGATAATGGAGGGAGCATGTTCTCTGTAAATATTCAAGACATATTCATATATAACTATTACAGCAACTCTCTACAAAACAAAGTACATGTAGCTATAAAAAAAATATTATGAAGTCTGACGAGAGACAGAAGGGTGTCATCTCGCTGTAGAGGTGTCATGGTCTAGTGGATAAGTCACCGGACTGTAGATCACATGGTATGCCATTACCGTAAATCTCCGTGTATAAGGCGCACCTGTGTATAAGGCGCACCCCTATTTTTGTTTTGCCGACACCAACTGAATCGTCTCTTATTTCAGCGTGCGGTCCCGTTCGGAAACCAAAGCCATGATGCAGGGAATTGGGAAGGACTTTTTATTTATTACGACTTTACAGTCAAAAAGTCAGGCAAAAGTCAAAGTAAAAAAGAATAGTAACAATGTTGTTTTTAAAACTAAAGATGACAGAAAAAAATTTCCTCCAGAGTCCAAACCGAAATTTAGACAGGCTAAAGTTTCGAGTGGTGATTCGATATCCCTCGTGTGAGTGAGCTGCATGATACAGGTGAGTGAGCTGGAGACCAGGGAGAGCTTCGGCCGGCAAAGTGCTTTGTGAAGGGGCATAATTTATTGAGACTGAAAAAAAAAAAAACTCTCTTCCCTTCAAATTAGGAACATAGTTTAACTTCAAATAGTAGATCCTATTATTTATCTGCATTATGTAATTCATGTTGAGACTAAGAGATTTTCGGAAACCATTAAAAAGTAGCATTTTGAGAACTCAAAATATCCTGTACCTGTGTATTAGGCGCACCCCCGACTTTCGATTTTTCTCGACGGAAAAAAAGTGTGCCTTATACACGGAGATTTACGGTAGTTTCCAGGCTTATCAACTGTTCTGCCACTGTTTTTTGTTTCCCCCTTGCTCTCTTAAATGAGTATCCTACCTAGCCATGACAAAGAGTTCTCTTAATTGAGTATCCTACCTAGCCATGACAAAGAGTTCTCTCAATTGAGTATCCTACCTAGCCATGACAAAGAGTTCTCTTAATCGAGTATCCTACCTAGCCATGACAAAGAGTTCTCTTAATTGAGTATCCTACCTAGCCATGACAAAGAGTTCTCTCAATTGAGTATCCTACCTAGCCATGACAAAGAGTTCTCTCAATTGAGTATCCTACCTAGCCATGACAAAGAGTTCTCTTAATTGAGTATCCTACCTAGCCATGACAAAGAGTTCTCTTAATCGAGTATCCTACCTAGCCATGACAAAGAGTTCTCTTAATTGAGTATCCTACCTAGCCATGACAAAGAGTTCTCTTAATTGAGTATCCTACCTAGCCATGACAAAGAGTTCTCTTAATTGAGTATCCTACCTAGCCATGACAAAGAGTTCTCTTAATCGAGTATCCTACCTAGCCATGACAAAGAGTTCTCTTAATCGAGTATCCTACCTAGCCATGACAAAGAGTTCTCTTAATCGAGTATCCTACCTAGCCATGACAAAGAGTTCTCTTAATCGAGTATCCTACCTAGCCATGACAAAGAGTTCTCTTAATCGAGTATCCTACCTAGCCATGACAAAGAGTTCTCTTAATCGAGTATCCTACCTAGCCATGACAAAGAGTTCTCTTAATCGAGTATCCTACCTAGCCATGACAAAGAGTTCTCTTAATCGAGTATCCTACCTAGCCATGACAAAGAGTTCTCTTAATCGAGTATCCTACCTAGCCATGACAAAGAGTTCTCTTAATCGAGTATCCTACCTAGCCATGACAAAGAGTTCTCTTAATCGAGTATCCTACCTAGCCATGACAAAGAGTTCTCTTAATTGAGTATCCTACCTAGCCATGACAAAGAGTTCTCTTAATTGAGTATCCTACCTAGCCATGACAAAGAGTTCTCTTAATTGAGTATCCTACCTAGCCATGACAAAGAGTTCTCTTAATTGAGTATCCTACCTAGCCATGACAAAGAGTTCTCTTAATTGAGTATCCTACCTAGCCATGACAAAGAGTTCTCTTAATTGAGTATCCTACCTAGCCATGACAAAGAGTTCTCTTAATTGAGTATCCTACCTAGCCATGACAAAGAGTTCTCTTAATTGAGTATCCTACCTAGCCATGACAAAGAGTTCTCTTAATTGAGTATCCTACCTAGCCATGACAAAGAGTTCTCTTAATTGAGTATCCTACCTAGCCATGACAAAGAGTTCTCTTAATCGAGTATCCTACCTAGCCATGACAAAGAGTTCTCTTAATCGAGTATCCTACCTAGCCATGACAAAGAGTTCTCTTAATCGAGTATCCTACCTAGCCATGACAAAGAGTTCTCTTAATCGAGTATCCTACCTAGCCATGACAAAGAGTTCTCTTAATCGAGTATCCTACCTAGCCATGACAAAGAGTTCTCTTAATCGAGTATCCTACCTAGCCATGACAAAGAGTTCTCTTAATCGAGTATCCTACCTAGCCATGACAAAGAGTTCTCTTAATCGAGTATCCTACCTAGCCATGACAAAGAGTTCTCTTAATCGAGTATCCTACCTAGCCATGACAAAGAGTTCTCTTAATCGAGTATCCTACCTAGCCATGACAAAGAGTTCTCTTAATCGAGTATCCTACCTAGCCATGACAAAGAGTTCTCTTAATCGAGTATCCTACCTAGCCATGACAAAGAGTTCTCTTAATCGAGTATCCTACCTAGCCATGACAAAGAGTTCTCTTAATCGAGTATCCTACCTAGCCATGACAAAGAGTTCTCTTAATCGAGTATCCTACCTAGCCATGACAAAGAGTTCTCTTAATCGAGTATCCTACCTAGCCATGACAAAGAGTTCTCTTAATCGAGTATCCTACCTAGCCATGACAAAGAGTTCTCTTAATCGAGTATCCTACCTAGCCATGACAAAGAGTTCTCTTAATCGAGTATCCTACCTAGCCATGACAAAGAGTTCTCTTAATCGAGTATCCTACCTAGCCATGACAAAGAGTTCTCTTAATCGAGTATCCTACCTAGCCATGACAAAGAGTTCTCTTAATCGAGTATCCTACCTAGCCATGACAAAGAGTTCTCTTAATCGAGTATCCTACCTAGCCATGACAAAGAGTTCTCTTAATCGAGTATCCTACCTAGCCATGACAAAGAGTTCTCTTAATCGAGTATCCTACCTAGCCATGACAAAGAGTTCTCTTAATTGAGTATCCTACCTAGCCATGACAAAGAGTTCTCTTAATTGAGTATCCTACCTAGCCATGACAAAGAGTTCTCTTAATTGAGTATCCTACCTAGCCATGACAAAGAGTTCTCTCAATTGAGTATCCTACCTAGCCATGACAAAGAGTTCTCTCAATTGAGTATCCTACCTAGCCATGACTAAGAGTTCTCTTAATTGAGTATCCTACCTAGCCATGACTAAGAGTTCTCTTAATTGAGTATCCTACCTAGCCATGACAAAGAGTTCTCTGACCATCCTTGAACCTTCTCCAATGAACTTCTGGACTAGTTCAGATCCTGATACTCGTATGAAGGTGCACTCTGTATGATGAGCTACAGCCCTGGCTAGGAGTGTCTTCCCTGTGCCTGGGGGACCATATAACAGTACTCCCTGAAAAGAGAACAGGATAAGGGTTAAAAGCAAAACTGTGCTGGGCATTGGTTAGAAATGTTTGGAAATACAAATTAATTTCATCTGGCGAATAGTGATGGAAAAGAATGAATAACGGTTCATATTTGTTTAATCAAGTCTTCTGTTTCAAAAGAACTTGTAATACATAAATGTAGATACCAGGACCTATTCTGAACTCGTCAGATTATACAATCTCGACAGCACAATACCATAAATAAAATTCACATTTGTGTGATATCCTTTAAAGTTGAGTTACAGTTGTATGGACTACGTGTATAATATGACATGTATTGGGGTGCAGTGGGGCATACATGTAGATTCAAAGCAAAGTATTAGACATATCTAACCCCTCCCCTTCCCCAAACAAAGAAATAGGTTTGACTGTGGAAGCGGGAGGATGACATTTCAATCAATACAGTAAGCTGTCCATTGTGAACAGGTACATTGAAGGTAGGGATTACCAATCTATTATACCACTTAATCCATGTATGCTGGGCTGCATAGATTAAAAGCAAAGAATCAGATACAATCTAACCCCTCCCCTTCCCCTATTTAAACAAAAAAACAAGACTATGGAAGAGGGAGAATTACATCCTGTATTGACTGAAAAAGTCCATTAAATAAAAATATAATTAGGTATTTGTTTATAGATGTTCTGCAACAATGGATTTAGCTCATGCTGCAATCATAACTATAAACCTTTAGGACAGTCAGGAATCCAATGACTTTTACAAGCTGATCACCTGTCTGATTATCAAGACATTTATGATTGGAAATCGAAACCATTTTGCGTTTTCCTAACGGTTTTTATAACACTACATATGATTCTATTGGGGAAAATGAATATGTAAAAACCCCTCACTCAAAGATTTTCACTTTGTGAGGCACTTCATGATCATTTTGAAGCGCGATTGTTAAGGGCTTAAATATTACACCATATCACAGACACTGATAACATGTAGGACCATGCATCTCAGACTTAACATTGTTAAACGATGCTTTTAACCAAAGATTTTCTTACCTTTGGTTGAGCGATACCTAAGGCATCAAAGAGTTCTGGATGTTTGACTGGGAGTTCAATGACCTCTTTAATCTCTTTGATCTGTTTGTCTAGACCACCCACCATCTCATAGGTTGAATCAGGAACCTTCTCTACCATCATCAAACTAACCAGAGGATCGACCTACAAAATCAAATCAAACACTTCCAAAGTTATGTGATGTCACATTTGTAAGGTTATGATAAACATGAAGGCGCATGTTTTAACAATACAGGAACAAAATATTACCTTAAAGATAAAATTAAAAATATCCTTACATGTAGTTTGATTACATTCTTTTATAGACTAGACCAACAACCTTTTAAATCAAGTTGAAGCTAACTAGTAACAATGTATTAATGTACAAACACCTTCACAATCCAGCTTTATCTTCGTTTAATAAATGTTCCATCATAGGAAACTTCACAACTCATGAGCCATTTCTGGACATCCAAGAATAAATAGAAACAAATAAGAACAAAGACAAGTTTCTTTCGGTCCAAAAGCATTACAAACATTAAGGCACTATGAACTGCCCACAACACTGTAAAGGTTAAACAAGTAGAATTGTTTTGTTGTATTACCTTATTAGGAAGAATTTTGTGTAGTGTGTGGCTATCGTTACGTAAGGCGACTCTGCAGTTAGGTTGGACGTCATTGATGTCGATTGATTTGTCAATATCAACTACAAACTTGCCCTCTGGATGCACCTGTAAACATTAAAAAACATAAGAAAAATATGTTCATTCTGTTTCCCCATACCCATAATAGTAATTTAATGTACAAGTTCTTTCAACATTACCAAGATACAGCCTATAGATTCATACTGAACCAGAAGGGTATAAACTCAAATGTAAAACAGAGTTAACACACTGGTGGCTCTGAACAGCCAATATTTGGGATTGGTAGAACTACTATTCAAAAGTCCTAAACATGGCAATTTTGTTCAACCTTACCTAACAATCTACCATAAAGCAAATGGATGAAATAAAGTGAACATGTGATGTGATAGCTGTTTGCCAAATCTCGTCACTCATTTACTCACCTGTTTTCAGGTTTCATATTTTTTTTAAATAATAAATGTTATACTGCACAATATAATTTCTGTTATTGTCATATATAGGAATGCAACGCATTTCACATACACATGTAAAAGGCAGCATTATTCTTGGTACGTTATATTGACATAAACACAAACAATTTTTATCCCAACTTGACTATATAGATTGTTATTTTGTTGCATTGCTTTTAATTAAACCGTTCAACAACAAAAAAATCAATATAAACTATAAATATTGAGACATGTCTACTGTCATAACCCAACATACATGTATGAACAGCTAAATCTACAAAACTGGCTTAATTTTAGGCTTTCGCACATTAACAATGTTGGAAAAAAATGATTTCATTATAATCCAAAATGACAGCTTGATTATTGGGAGATTTGATCATCTGATCCGATTGTAGTTCTAATAACTAACCCTACAAAGATCACCTGTCTGTAAAGGCCCACATAAGTGGAATACAGCTAGGCTATAATTTCAGTAAAAGTGAATCAGTAACATTGCCTCAGATTCTGAAACAAAATCCTGGATTTAGCTCATGCTGCAATCATAATTATAAACCTTTAGGTCGGTCAGGAATCCCATGACTTTTACAAGCCGTTCGCCTGTGTGATCAACAAGATATTTATGATTGGAAATTGAAATAAAATTTTGCGTTTTCCTAACGGTTTTTATAAGATTACAGTCTATTGGGGAAAATGAGTATGGTAGAACTGGTCACTTTAATTTTTTTACTTTTTTAGGCACTTCATGATAATTTTGAAGCACAATTTTTTAGGGCTTCAATATTACACAATCACAGACACTGATAACACATAGGGCCATGCATCTCAGATTTAACATTTTTAAATGATGCCTTTAAATCTTACCTTGACCAGAACTTTCTTCTTGTCCATAGCTTTGACCACCTCTCCCACATGAGAGCCTTGTTCTTGTAGAAGCTGTAATTCTTCCCTCAGCATACGAACTGTGAATTACAATGAAATTACATGGTGTTATTCACATCAAAATGAGGGCTTGCACGTTTGAGTGGAAAGGGCAATCATTGAATGTAAAGCATACATGTATATTCAATAATAATGATAAAATAACCACCAGGCAAAAAAATTAAATGCATTGGCATTTAGAATAACAGAAGTTGGTAGTAAAAATTTATTATATTTAATCAAAATTAAGAATCAAAAGTGATGGGGGAAATGGGTAAAAAAGAACTAATCATCACATTGCAAATCTACACACATTGAAATGGTTTCTTTTTTGTTATTTTGTCGAAATTATAAATTCATACAAAATTATTCATAAAGCTGTCATAATAATATGGTTGCAGCCTTGTAGGGCCCAGCATTGATAGTTGATACCTATATAGCCATCATGGATAAACAAGACATACATCTAACATACATCATGTTCATTAAAATATTATTATCATACAATGCCCTTTTATCTATTAAATATTTCATACAATATCATGCATCCATAATTTTCTGTACTGGATTTGATGTAGAATTTGTTTGTTCTTTTTTTAAATAAATCAATATTGTGTTTGTCTATTTTGCAATAACATTTCATTCCTCACCTTTTGCATTGAGTTCATTTCTCTGAGCTTCCAATCTCCTCAGATTCTGTGTCTTGTCGGTAACAACCATCTATAATGCAGATTGTACAAAATAAAAACAAAAATTATTATAAATTGTTAAATTCCTTCTTCTCCTCCCCCTCTTCTTCTACTCCTAATGATTGTAATATTCACTTGATGTACCGTACAAAGTAATGATATACAAACTGACATTGGACCAAATGGACCAAAAGTCAAAACCTTGTGGCATCTACTTTGTAATGGAACAGAGGGAGGTGGAAACGACAGACTGATTAATTAATTTTTTACCTGAAGCTCTTCGATCTTTGTGATGTAATACCGCTGAATGCCATCCTTGCGGCCAGACTCCTCTACTTCCATTTTCTGATGAGAGAAAAATAAGAGAGAGATAAAGAGAAAATAATAGAACAGCTAATGTGGATAAATGTGCAGTTAAACTATATATCATTTGATCCTATACTCATCCATGTTGTACTAGGATAGGATGTTGCGAACTTATTTTCTAATGGGTCCCATTTCACAAAAATAAAGGATTAAAGCTATCACGCTTGCCATAGCCATTCTAAATAAAATTGTGTGTCAAAAAGCACTAGACCCTCTATTATAAATCTACTAGGTCTCATGCTTTTTGAAGCATGATTAAACCAGTCCAAATTAACAGCAGCACACGTCACCAACAATGCTCTCAAGCCTCTCATAGTGCTCAACTAGCAAGCAATTCCAAAATCACCAGCCGAACACAGTACAGGGCCAGGGGTCATCATTCATTTTTAAGTACTGAAAAAGCCTGCACTGAAGCAGGGTACAACTTAACCAGTCATCTTTTTTATATATATATTTTTTTTAATTGAAGGATATTGCAGAACAGGAAAAACTGGAAAGTAAATGCTACCCTACCATTTTACAAATACATTAATCAACTCCTTTGATTGTGGGAAAAAACAGAAACAAAAGACCATACATACATATTATTACAAGGCAAGATTATGAATAAAATATTTGTTTTCAAATTTCAAACGAGTAGTACGACTATGATGTAATTTCTAAATGAAAATGAACATGAAAATGGTAATGTAGACCTATATCGACTTGAAAACTTGAACTTGAACTTGAAGTTGAACTCGTGTCTTGTGAACTTGTGTCTTGTCAACTCATCAACTAGACCTAAACTCCTATAATCCTATAGGTCTAGTATAGGCATAATCAGTAGGGGTACTGGTTCGAGAATGAGGATCATCCGCATAAAGGAAAATATCCTCGTTAACGCAGATAAATCACGTCCTAAAAATAAAGATCGTCTGCATTTTCGCTGAAGTTTTTTTTCTTCTGCGCTCTGCAGGTGTAGGGTTCCCTATCCGCTCGCTGGCAATGCAAAAAACAGATTCCGCGTATTAGAATACCCCCAGTTCACTGTCTACTTTTACGGGTTGTCCCTTGTCCGTATTCCCGAGGATTTATTGTTCATAAGGCCATTTAAAAAAATAAACATGTTTAGCGTCCCCGCCCACTTCCTTTTTGGGGGCCGCCTCCTATTTTTTTATTTATTTTTTTTGTTGAAATTTTTGAATTTTTTGAATTTTTTTGAAATTTTTTTTTTTGAAAGAAAAAAAACATGAAAAACTGCTAAAATGGCTCTATTTCTGATTTTTTTTTTTTTTTAAATTGTCGGAGGCCATCTTAAAAAAAATTGGCCCCGACTGTCAGGGAAAATGTATCGAGCGGCCATTTTGAGCGGCCATTTTGAAATAAAAAATAAAAAGGGCCTCCTCCTTCCTATTTTTCGAAAAAACAGGGGGCCGTTTCTCGAAACCAACTCCATGACAGTCATATCTTTGTCGCCGACCTACGGAGATGTCATGAAGCGGATAAACCGTTTCACAAAGCCATGACAGACATGATATCGATATATCGCGATACTAGCAGCTCAAGAAGATAGTCTTTGTCACGATCCATTTGATTTATCAAGAATAACCCAAAACAAGTTTTGGGGCTAAAATTGTTCAAAAAGAAATATATACATATAAATTCTCCTTAAATAAATAATAAATAGTGTCATTATTAAATATAGATCATCAAACGATTTGCATATTTCTGTAAAGATTCTTAAATTGAAGAAAAACCGGTGAGTGTTTTTTTTTTCGACAGTCGAATCAAAAGTTAGTTGAAGGATACCGTAATGTGATAGTTTATCAATACGTACTTGTTTTGTTTATTGTGACGAGGAAATGTAGGCAAAATACCTTTTCTCAGCCAGTTTTTATTCCAGTCTCATAAATACTCGTTATATAATTGATTTGATATTGAAAATATAATTTGGAAGAAGTAATTAGAGAGGGAATAATAATGCACATAGGCCCCAAAGGTATGACGGTATCCTAAGTCAGACTATGGATCGACTATGGAAAACGGTGTGTAACATTCTTATCTATCTTATTTATACGTTATAGTTTAATGATTTGTGATTTAATGTTTATATTCAGCTTTTTAAAGTTTCTGTGTAATTTATATTCTCACTTTTGTACATTTGCATTTCGCATCCCAGAGAATTACGTACCGAACTCGTCTATATTTTTCTCAAAATGATAGTGAAACTAATCGTACATTTCGCGGCCCATGGAATGGCAACAAACTGACTTGTGATGGCGCTTTACAGCAATTAAAAAGATATGACGGGTTCGGAGCAGTGACAACTCGCTTGTCGCGGAAGTTGTCGCTCATCTTGGCAAAGACGGCTTCGTGAAACACTTAGCTGACAAGTTGCGTGACAGTGGCGAGATGTCGTTGATCTTGTAGTTATGACGGTTTCGAGAAACGGCCCCCAGGACGCTAAACATGTTTGTTTTTTTTATTTGGCCTAACGTGAAAGTCTCTGTGCTGCGTCAATGAGAACTGCATCATGGAGCATCATCGCGGAATCCGTTTTTCGCAACGCCAATGCGCGAGTCAGTTAATAAGAATCGCCTACATTTTCAATTGCGGACAGTCCTTATTTTTAAGACACTATTTGTCCGTATTGACGCAGATATAGAAAATCTATCCTTGTTTAAGCGGACGATCCTTATTATTCTTTCGATCCCCTACCTACTTTGCATGTTTTCTTTTAAGTTTTTTATTTTTATTAACATCTCCAGTCTTGCCAGATGACCAAAATACTCCTTCTGTTTATAGTCTTTATACTTGTCAATGATTTTGTGTATCTACTGCACCAAACTTCATGAGCTACACGATAGAATCAGAACAATATTGAAATTGATACAAAGCCCAGGCCCAGCGCCCATCAATCATGACAATGCAATTCTTTCCAGTCCGATGTATTGAAATCCACGTCTGTAGATGTGTGTGGACTGTGCAGTTTTCAAGAAGTTTGAACAATAGCCCTCTTTATGACTGCGACATCCCTCATAAAACACACATACTTATTCAATTTGTATTTTAAAAATCACTAATTTTCTAACAATTGAATAAAAAATAATTATCACAACAGACAAATCAAGCACTTGGGGAAAAACAAAGTGAACTTACCTCCATGATTTTACAATAAAAATTCAACTCCACTCTAAAATTTCGAAATGTAGAGGGCAGTATGCAGATAATATTCGCTGACCCCAAAACTTCTGCTGGTACCCGAATTCATGTGAATTGTTGCTGGTACGGGTGGGGAACGGTATTGGAGAGTTAGCTCGCGGAGGATAGGTGGTTTGGCTATACTATCTGCACCAGAATCTAATCGGGCATCAGCGAACTGCAACGCAAACAAATGAGAAATAGATGTGGGTGAAGCAGAATTCCAAGAACGCAATGTTGGCTGGTTTTGTAAGTTTCTAAAGGTGATTTACGATTTGATATGAACAATAAATAATTCAAAATGGTGATGAGAAAGTGTTTTAGAATTCTGGTGGGGCGTTCCCGGCCAATATTCCCAATTGCGATGGGGATTTGTTTGGGAATCACGCTGAGTCTTCTTTGCTCCCCTCTGCTGGAAAGCAATTGTGGATTGGAGAATTTAGTTGCTGTCAGAACTGGCCGTAAAACGCACACAATATTCTATGGAACTGATGAACATGGGAATATGCTGAGTGAAGATGATTTTGAGCCTATTTTACGCGTGGAGGAAAATCCAACGGACAGAGTCGTCGAGAAACGACGTGTCGTCCGAACACGTTTCATAGCAACCGAGCTGGGCATCAAAGAAAAGATGTTTGTTGCGGTTGTGGTCTCACGTGGTGAGATCCATTCGGAATCTATGACGGTTGGCATCAATAAAACTCTCGCTCATTTGGTGAATAAGATCGTCTTCTTCACACGCACAACGCCAGACCCCATGCCAGCAGGAATGACTGTTGTCACTTTCGAAGGAGATCAAGCGATCATGCGAACTTTCCAGATTTGGAAGTACATCTACGATCATTTCGGAAATGATTATGACTGGTTCTTTGTGATGTCAGATGACACTTATGTCTTTGGAGAAACTCTAATTGACTTTGTTAATCATATCAGTATCGGCAGAGATATCTACATGGGTATACCCACTCGTGAAGAAGATATGGAAATCACTTATTGTCACAAAGAATCTGGTAAATATTTGGCATGTTTGGAGACCCCAGGCAGACCTACTCCTTCCCATGCCTCTCCCCCTTGTTCTTTCCACAAGTTTTTAAAGCAGTCTATGAACAATTTCAATTCCTTTGCCAAAGAAAAAAATGCATGTAGGACTCGGACTCAGAGTCTCTAACAAAACAAAAGAAAAAAAGTTATCATATCATAGATCTAGGCAGGATCAATTCAAAGCTGCATTTGACTAGAATTCCTGATGATAGGCCTTCTTTTTTTTTCTTTTCTTTTTTTTTATTTTGTGTTTGTGGCATGTGCAATGGGGGCCATGAAAGTTAGTAATAAAATGCCTCATTCTACAAAAAACAAAAAACTTTTTGTGTATTGTTTGTCTTTGAGATGTTGAACATGATGTATACTACAGTACATGTACTATAGAGTCTACAATGTGTGTTTAACACTAGATCTAAATGAAAAAAATGTAAGTGTCCAACCAGTTCATGAAATTAAGAATTGCTTACTTTTTGTTGAAGCTGTATTTTTACTTTACTTTAATCCAGGGATGCTATAGTATATTATTAATGCCTGTTCACCCTTTCTTACCCTTTCTTTCACACCTAGGTTACTTGGTTTCTAAGAATCTTTTGAACAAGGTTGGGGAGTACTGGGAGGAATGTATGCAGAAAGCTTGGAGTAGTCTGCCTGACCTGGAAGTAGCACGCTGCATCAAGGAACACAGTGGAGCGCACTGTGTAGACAACTATGAGGTATGAAAGACATGGATTTTTCACAAAGACTAAGATCGACTTTAAGTTGGACTTAACTATGGCAGGCTGTTCATGCCACTAATTCCTCTAACCATTCCTGGCATTGGGTTTCTCAAGGCTCAAGGGACGAACAGATCATGGTCACAAGTCTACAGAATTTTCATTTTTTGATAGTTCATTATTGAAGGAAAAAATATTATCTAAAGATCATAATTGAGAGACCAATGGTGAGAGCAACAAGTGGCATGATTGGCCTGCCATAGTTAAGTCCAACTTAAAGTCGATCTTAGTCTTTGTGAAAAATCCCCCTGTGATAGCAGGGGGTTGTTTCATGAAGCTGTCATACACATGTATTGTAAGTTCATCATTGTCCCATTGAAAAACATGATATAGTCCATGTGTTTCAGGGGGATCTGTGAGAGCTGTGTTAATGATGGTTCATGAAATGGTGCCTAAAGCATTAACTAACTTGATTGGGATGACCCTGTGGGCCTGTTCTGTATATTGTGTGTAGGAGCAACCTTGTTGCAACCAAAATGGCTTGAAAATGAAAATAAATAATAAATAACCAGTCTCATCACTCATTTTAAGAAATAAAGTTGGTGAGAAATGATCCTGTAATTTTTATTTGACTATCAAGCAGGGTAAAAACTCAAAGCTACTGAATAAAAAGTTGTATAGCTCTTCTGCTGTAGTATCATAATATTTACAAATAGGAAAGGGCCAAAGGGGATGTATTAAATTGAAGGGTATACATGTTGTACCAAAATTACATACATGAATGTGTATTGTCATTCTTTTATGAAATTTTATTCTTTCTACACACAGGGAACAACCTTCAAGGCACTCAACTTTCAGGACAAGGTCTTGACTGCAAAGGACATCAAAGATAAGAAACTGAAAGAAGTTCTCACTGTGTTCCATGTGATGGATCAGCGCATCATCTACAAGCTACATAAATACTTCACTGAGGTATCAGTCAACCGGTCCTACGCCGAGATAGCTCGTCTGCAGCGTGACATACAGGTGACCAGTCAGTATGCACCAGGAGGAAAGGCAAGTATCACATGGCCAATCGGTAGACAACCTCCCTTCAAAGCTCAGTCTAGGTTTGATGTCTTTGGTTGGGAGTATTTCACCATGACTCACATCTACGCTATCACTGATATTGAGTCGAAGGTGCCTCTTACTGGAGCACATAAGCAGGACATTGATGAGATCGTGACCACAGCAATGGGACAGTTGAATGATAAGTATGAGAAGGCATTCACATTAGGTCGGTTGGTCAATGGATACAGGCGGTTTGATCCTACAAGGGGGATGGAGTACACCTTGGATCTAGAACTCAAGATGACGGCCCAGAAGAAGACCATTCAGAAGCGAGTCCATCTCTTGAGGCCTCTCAACAAGGTGGAAATCCTTCCTATGCCGTACGTCACAGAATACACACAGGTCACCATCATTATACCTGTAGTGGCCAGTAAACAGGAGCAGGTCAAGACCTTCCTGGACATCTACACCAAGGTGTGTTTGGAATCCAAGGAGAAGGTTGCACTCATGCTCATCTTCATCTACAACCCTGTCCAGGCACGCTCAATGGCTACTGATGATATCTTTGGCGTTGTCAAAGGCCATGTTTCATACCTTGAGAGGAAGTACACAGGTGCTCACATCTCCTGGCTGAGTGTGAAGACAACCATGCCATCTCTGATTGCACTCATGGATGTCATCTCCACCAAGTTTGCTTCAGATACCTTGTTCTACGTCACCAATGTCCATCTTGAGATCAACAATGACTTCTTGAATCGGGTCCGTATGAACACCATTGCAGGCTGGCAGGCATTCTTCCCTATCCCATTCGCTCAGTTCGACCCAGAGATCATCTATGCAGATTCTCCTAACCCTGGTACAATCGATATCAGCAAGCAGGTCGGTCGTTTCGATGACAGTTCCTACGAGCATGCGGCGTTCTACAACTCAGACTACAAGACGGCACGTAAGCTGTGGGATGAGAAGCATCCTGGTGTCGGGACGGACCACATCCAATCCGATGAGGATTTGTTTGATATGTTCTTGAACTGTAAGCTTCATGTCTTCAGAGCCGTAGATCCAGCCATGAAGCAACACTATCAGAAGAGAGTATGCCGACCGACCATGACAGAAGATCGCTATCACAGGTGTCTGGCCAGCAGAGCTGATGGCCTGGCATCAAGATCTCAGCTAGCCGTTCTCATATTCCAACAACAGCAGCAGCTCAAGCAGCAGCAAAGGTTGTGAAATGTGAATAGACTTTTAAAATTGCAATATTTAATGTTATTGTAAATAAGGAATTATAAAAGTGTTCAACTCACCATCAACCACTGTCTAAAACATAATTTGGTTAGAGCATGCAAATGTTTGAATGTATGACTGTTAAAATGAATGTCCCTTATAGAGTCTGTACTATTACTGTATCAGTATATCACCAATGTTGTGCTTGAATCTTTGGACAAGTAGATCTTCTCTCCCTTCCCTGTGATGCCATGGATGATGCTCAGGCTCCATTGTACAGTGTACAGTGTAAGGGTTTACAAATGATTTACTCAAGGTAAAAGTAGAGAATTGAAAAGAGGAAAAGAGCAATTGGTGCTTCTTTGTACAAATGTTCTCAAAATTTCTAGCAAAACTTGTCAGAAATTTCATGTTTGTGAAGAGGACTCCTGTATCAATTTTGAGCAAGGCATACAATGTATGCAGTTAACTCTGTTTAATTCAAATCTGTTGTGACCACACAAAAATAACTTTACATATACACATTTTTACTTAGGAAGTGTAAATAATAAAAAAATTGCATATAAATGAAGATTTTTTCTTTTTTTAATAATGATTCAATTTCAGAAAAATTTGACTTGTGTGACTAAATTTTTTGCTGAAGTTACTGTAGTTTCTTCTTGTAAGTCCCCATTGTTAGTTTGAAACAGTATGTATTCACTGTTTTATAAAAGTTATACAAGTGTAGACTAGGAGTTGATCTTGAGTTGAATATTTGACACATATATTTATACATGTACCTACCGTATTACCTAACCTATTATTGGTCAGTAAGCTAATGCACATACTTGTAAATATCACAATGTTCTTAATAAATTATGACTGTTTTATATTATTGTAGTGTCACTCAGCAATCAATAATGTAAATTTTCCCTGTGATTGGACAACCGGTACCTTGATTTTTATACATAAAGTTCAACTGTGAAGGGGTCCTAGATTGGCTCGTCATCATGTACATTACATGTAGTATGCAAAACAAAACTTTGAGGCAATTGAATTGATGTTAAGGAAAGTGTTTAAGAGACCAGTGTATACAGTGTAAGGCAAGTTAGAGACTAGAGATTCATTTTGATATGCACCCAATATCAGTGTGGTGTACGTTAGCTAATGAGTTGTATATCGGTTCATATAAATCAAGCCTGATAATTTCCTGATTTAAATCAGTTTTCCGATTTCTTTTTCTCCAAAAAATGCGTAGTCCCTGGCGATGTAATTCCGGTTTAAAAATGGGGGGGGGGGGGGGGGGGGGTAAGGTGCCATTTTTTTCATGACTTGCTTGAACGCCTCGCGCATGGGCTCGAATCTAAAACCTTTTTTGTTTAACTCACTATCTCCCCTGATATAAATCTATTACATGAGGCTGAATACCTGTTATCCTGTAAGTCAATAGCTGGCTGCATGTTACAAAGCAATATAATTATGCAAGGGTATTGAAGCATTGTTTCATATTCGATATGCTGTGCAAAAGCTGAATATTTATACATGAGCATTGAAAGTAACTTATTGACAATGACATGCAAACTGTCGACAAAGTTGCTTGTAACGTACTGCAAATACATTGTCCAAATGCATCTTTTAATATTCTAAATATTTTGTTATTTATTTATAAAAACTCAGTATGCAATATTATCTAATGCAGGTTTGATATAATTGCTATAAATTATATAGAAGCACTAGTAGAGCAGGCCAACATAATTGCACTATTTCAATCTGTGTTGTGTTGTAGTACAGAGTAAGGCTTGTTCAGTAACCATTGGGAAGGGACTTGCATGTACATGTACATGTACATGTATATAAGCCTGAATAGCTTTGAATTAGCAACACCTAATCATTTGCAAACCAAGTCGATGTGCTGGTGCCCTTTTAATTATGGCACTAATCTTCCTCCATAGTTGCGTACTTACAAGTATGTATACTTGCTTTCTTTCTTGGCAGTCAGTTTGAATAAATCATCATCGCGTGATTGCAATTGAAGTAATGCATTTTTGGTTTACAATTTAAGAATTAATTTCATGTTATTTAAATGTGTAGTTTTCTACAAGTAATATGTGTGGTATTTGATCCGTAATGTAGGCTACAAATACACCATGTTTGTACCTGTACATAAATATATCATATTTTTACCTTAGAGATTATTTCCTGTAATAGGCTTTTTACATGTATCAATCACCAATAGACTTAAAATGCATTTGCTCTCTATTTTTGTACATCTCAATCATTGACTCAGATCTATGTTGTTTGATACCCAAAGCTTTCATTACAACTCTTCTTATCATCATGTGTAATCCAATGTTACTCTAGCTTTTAATGATGCAGATCATAGTGAAATGAAATTGTAATAAAATTGTGATGAAATAGAAGCGCTTTTGATTATCAATACTTTTATAACTTTCTTAAAGCATTGTAGGTATTCCTCACTGATGGTTTAGGTCCATGTTTATGATTCCAGACGGCAAAATCATGACCAACACCTTAGAAACTCATATGCCTTTCTAAAGAAAACTCAGATATACATGTGCACTGTAGATTTTTATACTACATTCTAAAAACTGGAATGTTAAATCACTATTTAAAAGGGCCGAGTGACCACTTTTTTTTTAACTTGCTGGATCCAACATTATTTATAAAGGTTGAATCTAGCAGGTTAAAAGTATCAATCTGGCATCTTGAAAGAGTGGTCACTCCTCAGCCCTTTTAAATGGTGATTTAACATTTCAGTTTTTAGAGTGTACATTAAAAGATAATGAGCATGAGCAAGAGAGGGAAAGAGAAAGGAGGAGGGAGTGAGAAGGAGCTCAGAGTGAAAGAAAGGAGGCTGAAGTGAGGTGAGAGGAAGAGAGAAATTATAGAAGATGGAATGAGGAAGGATAGGGAGAGAAAAGGACAGGGTGATATGTAGAGAGGGGCGAGAAAGAAAGAAGGAGGCAGTGACAACGAGAGTTGGGGAGGGGAGATTCAAAATGGAATACAATTGATGTACCTTTTTCCTTTCTCTCTCTATATAATGTTGGATCGTACTCAACTAATATTTACGAAAGCCCATTTCTGCCACTGAAAAGAAGAGAGAGAGACAAACATGCGAGACAGACAGAGAGAGAGAGAGGAAGATTGTACAGAAAGGAGAGGGGTCAAGATAGAGGGAAAGAGAGACATGATCATGGAGGGGTCAGAATCGTAGACAGAGATAGGGAAGGGAGATAATATATATATAGAGAGAGAGAGAGAGATAGCAAGAGAGAGGGGGATATAATACGCAAGAGAGATGAATACATAAGAGGTATTTTAAAAGACGGAGAGAGAATGTTAATCCTAAATCACACTGAAAAGCCTAAAATACAGAGTTATAATGTTGTATTAAGGATATATTGACTGCTTTGAGAGGCATAGTGGTTTCTATAGGGTCAAGGGCAACTCACAATCTGCTATGACCCCAAGGCGCTTGCGCCGCGGGGTCATAGCAGATTGTGAGTTTCCCGAGACCCTATAGAAACAACTATGCCTCGAATATTAAAAGCAGTCAATATATATTTTATATAACGAAGAAAAGGAAAATGTTGACTCACCCATTTAGGTTTCCATCTCTTTGAAGTCATGAATATTAACACCAACAATAACTTGTGTAGCCTAGATCTAGACCGTTATCGTTAAGTTAGACCTAAAGTTAGTCTACAGTATGAAATCCAACAAGCTGTGCTCCAGTAGAACAGGGAATACCAAACACGTTTACACGAACAGTAACTCTTGTACATGATGATATCACCAACAAGCTGTGCTCCAGTAGAACAGTAGAACATGAACAGTAACTTTATAAATTCACAAATTCGCAACATATTTACAGTACTAGTAAGTTAGACCTACACAAAATGGCGATCGGTCCTCTGCGCTGGTGGATTCGTCTGTTGAGGTCTTAAACTGTAACATGGTCTTAACGTGTAACACGACTCCCTAGCTCCTGAAAAAATAGTCGCTGCGTGCGCGCGGCGCGTACGCACAGCTGTAGCTAGCTAGCTGTACATGATTGTATGTGTAATATGCTCGCTCTCGCTTAATTGGGCTAACTATAGCTATAGTTGGCAGCAATAATTCAACATCTTAATAAAGAGGGGAATAAAGACCGATAGGAAAGAGCACATCTTCCTTGAGTAGGTATTTTTTGTTTATCCCATACACAAAACGTTGTCAATATAGGAGGAAAATATGAGATAGAAAAGAAAAGGAAGAATAGAAAGAAAGTAAAAAGAATTAAATCAAAACGAAGAATCAATATTATTAATGGACACATAATTATTAAAAAAAAAAAAATTAATGGAAGAAATAAAGAATATGGGAAAAACGAACTACGGAAGAAAGAAACATGAAATGTTTTATTAAAGAAAAATGAATTGAAAGGAAAAGAAATAATATGAACTTAAAGGAAGACGACAGAAGAAGGGAAACGAGGAAGAGTTACATTAATACCATGTCTTCAATTCTTTTTATTTTATTCATTTTCAGTTCTGAATACAAAAAAACATCAGTATACATTAAAACATACATAAAGAAATATGAACATATTTTAAACAGAACTGGCCAGTGCTCCAAGATAAACAAATGTTAATGCCTTGTGAGCGCTGACAATTAAGTAGATGTTCAAGCAAAATGCATAAATTTGGAAGTACCTGATGTCATAATGCAAACGTACAGCAAACAGAAGAGAAGAATAGTAGAGAGAGAGAGAGGGAGAGAGGGGCGGGGGGGGGGGGGGGAGGGGGTTGAAGTGAGAAGGAGTTACATTTGATTGCAAATATCATCGTTAATAAAGCAGACACTAGTAGCATTCATGATTAAACAGTATATTGGGAGAGAACAGCATTCTTTTCACTACTACTTTGAAAGCAAACTCTGACGGTGAATATTCATTCGATTAAGGCATGCAGGGAGTTCCATTATGTCCGGGCCTTCCTCTCTTGTTCTTCTATACCATTTTCTTTGCTCCTTTCCTTTCTCTTTTCCTCTTCTATCTTCTTCTATTTCTCTTATTTTTTCTCCAAACTTCCTCTTTGGTCTCATTCTTACTGTTATTTTTTCCGTATAGCTCGTACATGTGTAGAAATTATTTTATCCAATGTCGTATGTCATCTGGATTAGGATGCAGCTCATGAAAGAGGTATACATCCTTTGTAAAAAATTATGAAAAAGAGTGACGAATGAAACAAAATGCAAATGGCCAAGGACGGTGTTTCAAGTGCTGTGCAGAGCAGTGATATAACGAAATGTTTGCTATATAAGGTATAAAATTGATAAGAAGACGAAGGGGATGGAAGAGAATTGGTTTGCGTCAAAAAAAAGTATAGATAAAAGTAGGAATAATAAGCAGGGCCCAGGGAATGACTTTAGTAAGGATGCGAGGTGCTGACAAGCAAGGAAAAAGTAGGAAAAGCACAGATCCTAAGATATATAGGTCCTGTAAATTTGCCTGAGTGTGAAAAACGAAAACAAGTCATTATAAAAAAAGGAAATATATAGAAAGAGAAAAGGGTCCTCGTCTCTTGACAAACGTAGGCCTAAAAAGAGTGGGTCGGTGCCTCGGTGGTAATTCATTAATACATTTTGAAGGTTTACCAAAATGTGCAAGAGTAACAGTTAACAAAATTATTCATAACCCTTGTAAATTTGATGTTTTTGTGTTTTTTCGTAACTGAAAAGAATGGAAGGTGGAATGCCTTACAAACTTTGATATGTAAGCTTTAATAATAATAATAATAATAATAATAATCTTTTAAAGTCCACTCCAAATTTTATGAAGTTAAACCGAAAACGGGGAGTCACTCACCCACTTTTTCACGATAGATGCCCGTTCCACATTCTTATAAGTGCTCCTTATAACCTCTCGTAAGTGCCCCCTTTTCATCTGATAATTGCGTCTCTTCAAATCTTACAGGCGCCTCTTTTACTCTGACAAGTATTCCTTTTCTTTTGTTAGAAGTGAGTTTCCCCATCATTTAAATTCCCCTTTTATTTTCGATACCTGCTCTTTTCATTCTAACATATGCCCATTTGTTATGGCATACATTATAAGTGCCCCACCCCCAATCTTGTTTAATAAGAGCCCCTTCTCTTCCCTTCTCATAATTACCCGCTTTCACCTCTAAAAACTGCTCCTATTAAAATCTGGTAGGTTCCCTCTACCGTCGACAAATGTCTCTTTTCTATTTTCATAAATGTCTTTTTTTCACCTCTGGTGAGTGCATTTCTAGGAGCGAAAAGTGCCCATTTTCACCTCTGATAATTGCCCTTTTAACTTCGACACATGCCCCTTTCATGTCTTACAAACGTGTCCTCTTTATTCCTGATAAATGACCCCTCATCCTCTTTCCATAAAATGTGCCCCAAATTTGAAGTGAGTGAAGAGCAGCTTTTTCTTTGATTCCCCCCATTTCTAGTTGACATATATAATTAAGAAAAAACTAGGCATCATGCATGCTTGCACGAAATGCAGGGATATCCTGTCTTTAAAACATCTGTGAACCAGTGAGCCTTCGAAATGTGTTGTGTCCCCGTCCTGGATTGGTGATTTTGTGTACTTTTTCTAAACCTAGATAGCATATTTCAAATGACATCAAAACCTCTGTCAAAACCTTATGGAGCAAAATGGCATGTGTGGCCCCAATATTTTCATTCTTGAGCAACATTACTCAGGCGCGGATCCTGGATTTCTTAGGGGGGGGGGCCAATTTGAAATTATGCGAGTAAAATATTGGTACGTAATGGTGACACCGGCAGTGGCGAAATGGTCAAAAACGTGTTTTTTGTTTGTTTGTTTGTTGTTGTTGTTTTATTTTTTTCGGGGGGGGGGGGTTAAAAAAAAATCTGCAACACCCCATTCTTACATGCAGGCCCCGCTGAACATTTCTCTAAGTAGGTGGGGTGGGGTTGGGGTGGGGTGGTATTTACGATCAGGTAGAGCGTAGCGTAAATTGGCGTGGGGTCTAGGGGCGGGGATCAAGGGGTGGAGCCCCCAGAAGTTCAGGGGTAAAGGCATTTACTAACGGTCAGGTGAGCATAATGTTGATACCTTATTTGTGACACTGGTAGGTCACTAATTGGCGTGGGGTCCATGGGGCAGAGCCCCCTGAAGCTCAGGGTTTTGGGGCAGTAAATTACGTTCAGATGAGCCTTTTTATACCTTATTTGTGACACTGGTAGGTCACTAATTGGCATGGGGTCCACGGGGCGGAGCCCCCAGAAGCTCAAGGGTTTTAGGCATTTTATAACGGTCAGACAAGCATGCAGGGGCCTGCCTAAAGGCCCCCTGGTGGGTTCGAGGGGGCGGAGCCCCGGAAGATCAAGGGTTTTAGGCAGTGGCGTAATGAGCAAAAACGTTTGGGGGGGCTGACAAAAAAAAAATCCGAATCACCCCACTCTAACATGCAGGCCCCGCTGAATTACGTTTCTCAAAGCGGGGTCTAGGGGCAAAGCCCCGGTGAGGTTCAAGGGGCGAAGCCTCCCGCAGCTCAAGGGGTATGGGCATCAGTGGCGGATCCAGGAATTTCTTACGGGGGGGGGGGGCACAAAATGGCATGGGGTGAAATATATGTAAAACGATGAAGCAACAGAACGAGGCTTTAACGGCGAGGGAGCGGAGCGACCAAGCAGGGGGTGGGTCAGGGAGGGGGTTCTGGCCCCCTCCCAGTGTAAGAAGCATTTGCAATTTTAGAACCAAATTAGACGCATTTTTCAGGCATATATGACGTAAAATTGCTTTCTCCTACCCCTTCCAAGAGTAGGAATCTTTTGCAATTTGAGAACCACATTTGGCGCAATAATGTCCACCGACACTTCATGGAAAAAAAAGAGGCCCTTTGATTAGTTAGAAGTTAGAGAAAAGTGATCTGTCACGTCGTGAGACGTTGTATAAATTATGCTTTGATGCCGCACAATGCACAAAGACGGTGGTCCGGTACTTCACCAGTAGTACTTGCAAAAATTATCTCAAGTGTATAAACTGTGTCGTTATCAGGGGAGTCGCTAGATCTTTTTCAGTGGGGGATCGAGGGGGGGGGGGGTGTAGAGGCCGCCGATTAACGACAAAACGAGCCACCAATAATATTATTTACAAATATAAAAATGCCAATGTCCAAATGTCTACAAATTTAAGCCTTTAAACCCGGGTCCAGGAACTAAGTTATTTTTCAGTTATCCCGTCCCGCGCGAAGCGCGGAAGCTTTGACACTTCATTAAACTATTAGAGAAAGAAGACGATCCGTTGTAATGTTCTCGATTCTTATTTCTTGTTTCGCCCCTCCCGCGCGAAGCGCGGAAGCTATGACGTTTCATTTAATTATCAGAGAAAGAAGACGATTCATTGTACCGGTCCCGACTCTTAATCCTTGTCTGAATTCAGCCCCCCCCCTCCCGCGCTAAGCGCGGAAGCTTTGACGTTTCAATACATTATTACTCTTAATCCTTGTCTGAATTCATTTTCGCTCATCCCGCGCGAAACGCGGAAGCTTTCAAGTTTCATTAAATTATTAGAGAAAGAAGACGAATCGTTTTATTGTGTCTTTGTCTAAATTCAGTTCCCCCCTCCCACGCGAAAGCTTTGTCGTTTCATTTAATTATTACTCTTAATCCTTGTCTGTAATCATTTTCACGTTTCATTAATTATTGGAGAAAGATTAAGACGATTCGTTGTACCGTTCTCGACTCTTAATCCTAGTCTGAAATTAGTTTCCCCCCCCCTCCCGCGCGAAGCGCGGAAGCTTTGCCGTTTCATTAAATTATTAGAGAAAGAAGACGATTCGTTGTACCGTTCTCTACTCTTAATCTTGTCTGAATTCAATTTCCCCCACTGGGCCCCTTAACGGTATATGTGCAGTGTTACATGATGTAAGGCCATTTTAAAAAATATACATGTTTAGCGTCCCCGCCCGCTTCCTTTTTGGGGGCCGCCTCCTTTTTTTTTTTTTTTTTTGAAAAAAAAATTGGATTTTTTTTTTTTGAAAGAAAAAAAAACATGAAAAACACTGCTAAAATGGCTCTATTCTGATTAAAAAAAAAAAAAAAAAATTGTCGGCGGCCATCTTGAAAAAAAATAGCCCCGACTGTCAGGGGAAATGTACCGAGCGGCCATTTTGAGCGGCCATTTTGAAATACAAAATAAAAAGGGCCTCCTCCTTCCTATTTTTCGAAAAAAACAGGACGCTAAACATGTTTTTTATGGAACGCTCGTTCGCAAATCTGTGCATGCTCAGCCCGAGTGGTGGGTAGCATGTTATCTCCCGACAGTGCTTTGCACAGTAGCTTCTGGAAAGGAATTATAGTGCAGGGGCGGATCTAGCTTTTTGCTAAGGGGGGGGTTTGACCAAAATAATGACGATGCGGAGCATCGTCCACGAGCCGCGAAGCGGCGAGCCGATTTTTTTGGGGGTGTTTATTTGAACCCCGTAAGTGATGTTTTCCTGGCATCTATTAACACAATGGAGACCATAAAAAGCAGTGCATGATAACGTCTTTTTAAATCAAGTAACAGTTTAATACATAGTTATATCCAGAGTTATCATGTGTTTGGTTAAGTTACCAGATGAGTTGAATATCTTCTCACAATATTTGCACTTGAAAGGGTTTCTCTCCAGCGTGCGTTCTTTTTTCTTTCTTTTTTTCTTTCTTTTTTTTCTTTTTTTTTCCTTTTTTTTTGGGGGGGGGGGGCCGCCCAAGGGGGGGGGGGGGGTTGCAACCCCCCAACCCCCCCTCTAGATCCGCTTCTGTAGTGTTACTGTTAGTGGCCATTATAAGGCCCTTAGTGACTATAAAAAACATATGCTCTTCCTGGCTATTTGGGAATGGGTCAGTTTGCAAGAAATAATGGAGAAACTATAGCATTTTGTTGAAAATCATGTGATATCACGAACATTTATACATTACTTGTGAAAATAAGTCATGGTTCAATTTTATTTGGGGGGGCTGGCGCCCCCCCTAGCCCCCCCCCCCACCAGTACGCCAGTGGTTTTAGGCATTTAATTACGGTCAGATGAACATATTTTGATACCTTATTTGTGACACTGGCAGGACACTAAATGGCGTGAGGTCCAGGGGGCGGAGACCCCAGAAGCTCAGGGATTTTAAGCATTGAATTACCGTCAGATGAGCATCCATGTGCCCGCCTGAGGGCTCTAGGTGAAATCCAGGGGGCAGAGCCCCCGGAAGCTCAGGGGTTTTATGCATTTATTCACGGTCAGATGAGCAAATTTTGACACCTCATTATTTTGTGAGAAAGGCAGGTTACTATTCTTTCTTTCTTTCTTTAGGAATTTGCCATTTTCCCACAAACGAAAAATTATGTCATTTAAGCAACATTTGTAAATCACGGGTATCGAGGCAATCGGGGGTGGGGGAGGCAAGGGCAACTTGTTGGCGTGAAAATTACAACTGATATCCCCCTTCTTTTACCTCTTTTTTCCTTCCCTTTATCTCCTCTTTTCTTCTTTGACTTTCCCTCTCCTTCCCTCTCTTTTATTTTTTGACGGGGGGGGGGGGGGGGGGGGTGGGTAGGTAACAGCTGGGAGGCAAGGCCCTTTTGGTCCCCCCCCCGATCTCCTCCTTTTCCCCCTTTTTTCTTTTGTTCTTCCTCTTCTTTCTTTCCCTTTCTCTCCTCTTTCCCATTCCCTTCTCTCTTTCTCTCTCCCTCTTTTTTTTTGCGGGGGGGGGGGGGGGAGGGGGGGATCCGCGCCTGACAGTACTGCCAATACACTCCCCCTTGTAATGCCTTTGATCTTGAAGAGCTTGATAATGTGCAGGTGTGGAAAAGAACAATTGGAAACAAAGTCAGATCTCTGAATAACAAGTTTGGAATGATGAACTAAAGCATTCAAGGCCCCCAAATGAACCTGAATGCAACTTTAATACATAAAAACATCATGTTAACATTTATCAACGTCAGTCTGATAAAGTACAAATATTTTATCACAATTAAGAATAAAAAGGAAAGAGATGAAATTCACACTTGGAATGCTGAAATGTTTTTTTGGCATGAGAAAATACTGCTTCAACCAGTATAAAACAGTAAATGGTATAACACAGTACTCAGCAACTGGTATAAAACTGTAACAAATATTAAAAAAAACATGGCATGAGTGGAATGTCAACTTAGTTATCCTGATGCAGCATTGACTAACTGTAAAGTGTAGTAAGAAAAACCTTCTTGATTGAATACTACATGAAAATCAAGCAGACATATTTCTATTTCTATTTCTATCAGGCTATAGTTCATCCAGACGTTGGACAAAGCCCTCCTCATAACATTTACATTCTCTTCTGTCTCTAGCTGTCCTAGTCCAAGCAGACATATACATACACACAAATAATACAAATGAGTAGAAAATCGCAGTCACCAACTACAAACGCATGAAATGTCTCTTTGGCAAGTAAAAAATAATGCACCTTACAACATAACATGGCAAGACTAGAATGAGAAAGACACTTTGGTGCAGCATTGAGTACTGTAAAGTGTAGTTACAGATACACATTATCTAAGTTTGAATGATGACAATAAAGTTACATTTAAATGGGATGTTCAGAAGTGGGTAAGAAGGCATTTTAGCAAGAAAAAAAAAGGATGATTTAATTGGGAAACAACCATGCAAACTGACGCGTATTAATCATTTTATAATGTTAACAAAGCTGGTTGGAAAATATTTGGTTCAAAATGGCTTAAAAATTACTAAAAAAGAAAGTTTGACTTAATTGGTAGAAATTAAGTCCAATTTGAAAATCAACCATTATATACATGTGGAATGAGGTATCTCTTGGTATTTGATATGCAAGTATTGTGTCTACACTGTATTACATGATATAAAATAAACATGTTTACTTATTTGTAAAGGCAATTTAAATTACCTCAATTTCGAACACATGCTGTTACCATGATCTTTGAAGATGATTTCAGAATCACTACTGTTCTATCACATAACTTGGACTGCCCATTAGTATACTTCTGCATATGAAATAAGTGTTTCAAACAATATTTTAAAGCATGGCAAGCATGGAATGAGAGCTGAATACATCCTGATGCAGATTTGTGTTCTGTAAAGTGTAGTTGGAGAAACATCATGTCAGTTTCAATACATCATTAAAATTAAGCACAAACAAATTGGAATGCTCTACAGGTACATGTTACTATCTTTCATATGACAAAATTTGCATCAAACAATTATATAAAAACATGGCAAGACTGGTTTGTGAACTTACACAAATAACTTTGCTCAACAGAGGTTTAACACCTGAATGCAACTTTAATACACATTAGAGTTTGCCATACCAAATAAATATATAATATCATTGTCAAACACTACAATGTAATCAGGTACAACAATGAAAGAGATGTAAAATTACACTTGTAACTTTGGCATGTCAAAATCATCCATCAAACTATAAAACATGGCAAGATTTGAATGAGAGCTGAATACACCATCATGCAGATTTGTGTTCTGTAAAGTGTAGTTGGAGAAACATCATTTCAGTTTCAATATGTCATAAAAATCAAACACAAACAAATGAATGAAAAATTATGTGCACCAAACAATGAATACGGTACTGGAACAAGTCAGATACTTTGCTGCTGTATCAAGTCCTGTACACTATAACAGAAGCATCATCTCAAATTCAAATACGACATCAGAATCAAGCAACGAAAATTGAATGGGATAAAAATATCAGTGGGCTTAGAATGCCCATCTTGTTATTTTGGCATATGAAAAATACATATCAAACCAAAGTTTAAAACATGGCAACTGTCAAGACTGGAGTTAGAACTCACACATTGTGATGCAGTACAAACTAGAAATATCACTGAATGTGATTAATACCAAGAAATCTTCCAACTTTTTGGCAGGGGTATAATAACTCCACAGTGTAATTTCTAGCAGTCAGTGATAACTCAAGATATTACTATAAATTTGCACTGAATGATTTGGCTACACAATGGTGTGCCTGGGTTAACAACAATTCACAAACTTGCATACGTTTTGAAAATGGTAGCATTGATAATAATCTAGACCAATTTTTTGACAGTTGATTGGTAAAATTCCAGATGTGTATCTTCAAGTCATAATAGTGGCTAGTTGGCTCACACATCCAGCGAATACCCCTAACAAATTCAGCCTGGATTCTACTTCTACTTCTAGTGTTTTATTCTTTAGAAGTGGTAGTAACAATTCAATCTGTATAAAATAAATAACAAGAATACATACAGACATTTAGCACATGTAAATAAATACTGGTGTATTGCACTTAACTTTCTGTGCTTGTCTTTTCATCTATACCTGGTAAGAATAAACTAATTCTGCCAAATATTTCTATGCTCACTTATCTGCATAATCTATTACCACTGAATTATTACTTTAGTGCCTGCAGGATGTGTCCTTTCATATACTGTACCTGTAATGTACCCGTTATGAACCAGAGCACTATAACACTGAGTTCCCATAGGACATATTTCTATTCAGATGGTCATATCTCAGCCGATACTTAATATATTCAATTGGTTTTCGACATTGGGACATTATTTTTGATGCTCTTTCAAAAAATGAAGAAAAAATTGAGAAATTCCTAAAATAGATTTTTGATGACGTCACACTTCACCACTTTATGGTAGCAAAGATGTATATATGCACTGACAATCAAGCACTTGAAATCATATATTTTCCAAAGAAAAGAAAAGAAAAGAAAAGAGGGATTAAACTTTGAAACCATGCTCATCATCAGTAGCCAGGGCATGGGAAGATACTTACCTGGATCTGTTTCTGAATCATGATTTAATACGCAAACCAGATCCTGGCCATACAGATCTTTGTCTTACCTATTGAAATCCTTTGTACTCCATTTATACAAAGAAAACGTGCCAACTTTGAACATCCCAAAGTAGTCTGGAGTCCATCACATTTACCTGTATTATAAGAGAATAAATTAAAAAAATGACAACACTGCTGTCTCATATTGCTATGTAATGTAATGAAAATGGCAAAACAGCTGTCTCATAATGTCTCATAATTGAAAGCTCAAACGATAACTTACCTGTTTGAAGTTTGAGTGAAATTTTATGAGGGAGTAGAGGGAAGAGATTAATTGAGAGCCCGCTTCACCCATGTGCAATCATTCTTTGTAGCCACAAAATGTGTTAGCTGATCCTGAAAGGTCAGATAACTTTTCTGAATTTGACATTTACAATAAACATGAACCAGAGTTAAACTCTATCAAAAGGGAGAGGAGGGCAATTAATCTCTTCCCTCTACTCCCTCATAAAATTACACTCAAACTTCAAACAGGTAAGTTATCGTTTGAGCTTTCAATTTTACTTTGTGAGTCTCATGAAGAGACTAATTGAGATTGTGTAGCTCAGCGGAACACATTTTGTAGTACAATTTGCATACAGCAGTCAGAAAACCGACTGGAAATTTGAATGCGAAACTGTAGTAACACAAAAATTAAATTACCACAACAAATATCAATTGTACTTAACCAGAACAAAATTTGTTGGCAATGTCTTTACTACCAACCTGTCAAAATTTTGAGTTCAAACCCCGACACTCTGACAGTATGTTCTCAGCTAATGCATAGTTTATTGCTGAAGTATTGTGAGAATTCTTCTCTGTCATCTGCGAGTGTTTTATTATAGAAATGCTGGAAAGTTTTTTAGCTCGACCAGCCAGTATGGTTTAGAATACATCTGACTGGTACATTGGCCATGCTAGCTGCCGACACTGCAGTTGATCTCGTGGAATGTGCCTTGTATTTGCTGGTGTCAACTCTAGCTACTGTTAAGGCCTCTTTAATCCACCGTGATATTGTTTGGGATGAAACTTTCCTATGTGGTTTGGTATGGCTGTTGAATAGTTGGGGTTCTTGTCCTCAAACTTCCTCTGTTCTCCTGATCCTATCTGGAGTATACGCCTTAAAGCTGAGCGTGAAACTGTGCTGACCTGGACGGCTTTGCTTTAACAAGTCATCAACTTTAAAGATCACTGAACTTTGTTTCAGTTTCATGTTATCTAGACTTGACAAATGCAATGTTTGAGATCTCCGTGCAGAGATCAAAGCTAATAACAAACACAGTTTGTGGGTAGTTTGTTTCAAACTCAAAACTCTAGCTGGTGACCATCTGCGTAAAAGGCCAAGTGCAACACTCACATTCCATGTGTCGATCCTTGTAACGTGATGTCAGAGGTCTGAGATTAAATGTTCATTTAAAAAATCTACAGACCAGTGGGTGTGAGCCAACAGGATGAACACTACATGTATGTTCAAGAGTTATATACGACGACAATGCACTTCTTTCTGCAGAACTGAGCAGGTAACTAGCTCGATGCCTCATATCTATATCATTGATTCGATGAGACTTCTTGCCCTTCTCTAGCTTGATTAACCTTTCAAACAAACGATCGCAGACAAATTGGGTGAGAAGACTGATGCATTTATCAACCCTGCGATTGGTAAAGCCCTTCATGTAGATTTACTTCAACGTGTGGTGGAAGGCTTCCACATACATATTCGTGTTGATGTTTGCATCCTTCCTGAAGCAAACAGCCCACTGACACTTCTTGTCTGCATACAAAGCAAAATACTCCCCAAACCTTCCGTGTTGACTCATCCTCCATGAAATCTGATGTGACACGGCCAAGAAGCAGCTCAAACTTTGCTTCATCAGTCTCCTCCAGGAGAACCCTAAGAGTCTTGTAGATGGAAGATTACAACTCTGCATTGCCAGGGATATGAGAACGCAGAGCCCAACGCCATGTGCACAACAGTTTCCTGGGCCTGTGTCTAAAAACACTATAAATCCAAGCATTGAAGAACTGTTCAGCATCATCAGACATTTGCCAAGAAGTCTCCAACTGACCTACCATGACTCTGTCTTCTCTGTTAAAAATGAACCATGCCACCAGAAACCCTTCTCCAAATTCATAAACAAGAAACACATTCACCAAAGAGAAATCATACGCGTTGGTTTCATGAGTAGAGTCCATGCAGACAACATGCTTGCCAAAGGAGAGCAACATTTCCTTCTGGATGGCGTCATGTTCCTAAACACAAAATCATTCTCACCAAGATCATCCAACGCTTCCGGACATGGAGAACCCTGTCCCTTGTACAGTAACACGGGATTACTGTCACCCTGATCACGCATCTCCCTCTCCCACATATCCACACTAGTTGCGTCATCGTTGTGCCTTCGAATACCCTGCAAACCAAGAGACCTTGCAATGTTCCTGATGTCCTGTCTGGTGATGAGATGTTGGCGCTCCAAGGTAGTGCTCAAAGACTCACAAATATCATCCAAAATCCTATAAAAACTGACACCCTGTGCTAACTTCTGGGCTACATCAACCCTCTCCATAGCTGACAATCTAACATGAGCCAGATTCTTCTCATGACCATAATGCTAATCAACCACTGTTACACTAACTGTCCCATCATCTTTCAAATAAGCTGTGATACCCAAAGTGCAATGGGCATCAATATTGCAACATCCTTGTGATTTCCAAGACCTACTGCCTTTCCTTTTAGACCTGAACAAACCATCACGACTGCAGAAATAGACCTGAGTCTTCTCTCCTCTGGCACTACTCGTGGCCCCTTGATGTACAACATATGCCGACCGGTTGTCCCTCTCGTACTGCTGCTTCCACTAAAGAAAACCTGGAGAAGAAAAATATCCAAAAAAAAGTTAATAAAGGCAATTTTAATTATGGTGGTCAGGGTACATGTATATTTAACATATAATTCACTTCATATTATTCACAATAAAAACAAAAGTTCAATGAACCATACAGTATTCCACTGAAGGAAACCTGAAATTCAGGAAATGAAATTGGTATCAACACGGATGAGACTACACACACTTGAACCAACCCTAAAAATAAACTTCGCACAGGGGGATTAGTGGCTGGCACATCATCAAAATCTATTTTTAGAATTTCTCAATTTTTTTCTTCATTTTTTCTTCAAAGAGCATGAAAAATAATGTCAAAATGTTGAAAACCAATTGAATACGGTACATGTTTGTTAAGTATTGGCTGAGATATGACCATCTGAATAAATACACACCCCATAGGAACTCAGTGTTATATGCTCTGGCTCCTAACCATTAGGAGCCAGAGCAAATTAATAACACTGAGTTCCCATAGGCAATCTTTTTATTCAGATGGTCATATCTCAGCCAATACTTTACATATTCAATTGGTTTTCGAAATTTGGACATTATATTTGATGCTCTTTCGGAAAAATGAAGAAAAAAATTGAGAAATTCTAAAAATTGATTTTTATGATGTCACAGTTTCGGTACTCTATAGGGATTAGTACTGTGGCACTGGGTGCATTTGCAAGGCAATTTTAATTCTGGTGGTCAGGGTACTTGTATGTATTGAACATATATTTCACTTCATATTATTCACAATAAAATACGTAGTTTTAGTGGATTTAGAGGTTTGTAGAGTCAGCAAACACAACTACGTATCAAATAAGTATCCTTTATAGAAAGCTAACTTCTATTCGCAAGTAAAATTGAATTCCTTCTTTGTTTTTTCCCTTTTCAAAAAGGAGGATGAGGGGATTCCATGTTAGTTTTATATCTAATAATCTACATGCACGTTACTGGCTGATTTCATGTGGATATATTTACTCATTCATCACTGAGGCATAAAAGAAATGAAAGTAACTTCAAGATATTATTATCTACATGTATGTATTACTTTATTGTCTAGATTTCCTCAGATTCTTCTTCATTGAATATTTTACAAGTAAAATTAGAAAATATCAAAATTGTCAAATGTAAATCAAATTAAAGTCTCACAGATTTCTGGCTTTGATAATTCTCATTCACAAAAAAAAAGAAAAAAACAAGCAATGACGTAAAAGGATTCTATATCTGAGAATTTCCACCAAGGGTTCTCAATAAAATACAACCAACATATTTTCAAACTGAATGTTTGCCTTATTTATATTATTATTCAATTCATTAAGCTTAAGAATTGTTCATATAAAGTGGATAACGTTGGTGTTTTTATCGTTTGAAATGTCATTTTCATCTTATAAGGCCAATACAACAGTATGAGACAGCCGTGTTGCCATTTTCATGTTATAAGGCCTATATTACAGTAAGAGACAGCCGTGTTGCCATTTTCATGTTATAAGGCTTATATTAAAGTAAGAGACAGCCGTGTTGCCATTTTCATGTTATAATGCCAATATAACAGTATGAGACAGCCGTATTGCCATTTTCACGTTATAAGGCCTACATTATATTACAGTATGAGGCAGCCGTGTCGCCATTTTAATGATTCAGTATAAAGCCAATATTGCAGTATGAGACAGCTGTGTTGCTATTATTAAGACATACATTTATTACTTTATTAATTTACTTAATTTAATTTAATACACATGGTAGACTTCCTCCAATAATTATCATTTGATCAATTATACTGTAGTTGGATTGAAGTAGAAAGTTTTCAGTGATAGATGAAGGTCTAAGCTAAATATATACGGTACACTCTAAATCTCACTATGTTGGCATTTTTGTGTATATTGTATCTTTAAAATTATGTGAAAAGTAATTTACTCAAAACGACTGACTCATGCGTCAATAGCTGCATATGAACACTGTATGTAATAATGTTAAGCTAAGTAGTTGCACACGTACACACAATTACTAGTACTGTACCACTATTAGCGTACTTCAAAAGTCTCATCAAATTCACAGTCTATATTTTTGATCTTTCCTGACTTTAGGTTTGCAATTTCCCCTTGAACCATCCACACTGTGTTATCTTATGTTCAAGTGTACATTCTTAAATTGCTTGTTCAAACATATCAAAAGGACTTTCTTCTTCTTCTTCTATGTGCCATATCCTGAGACGTTGGCGACCATGGAGTGCCACAACTCTCTATCCCATATTCTATGAAGTAATTCATTCTCCCCGAGTTCAATTCCACATTAGCATCCTTCTCAGGAACCAAACTTTACAACTTTCCAGTCGCTTTCTTAGGTCTGATTTCAGGGTCCAAGCTCCACATCCATACATTAGAACTGGATACACGTAGCAATTGAGTACGCGGAGTCTCGTTTTCATCTTCAGCTTCTTATTCTTAAGAATGTTTTCTAATTTGGAGAAAGTTGATTTTGCAAGTGCAATCCTTCTCTTGCTTTCTTGCTCGCCTCTTGCATCATCTGTAATTGTAGTCCCTAGGTAATTAACAGAGGTGGCTTGCTTTATTTGAATGTTGTTGATCTTAAGAGAGCATGGTATTCTTCCCTTCTTTGAAATTACCATGCATTCCGTTTTCTTGTAATTTAATGATAATCCTCTCTTGTCACTTTCTCTGACGACAACATCCAAAATTCGCTGCAGGTCCTTCTCCGATTCTGCGATTAATATAGTATCATCCGCATACTGTATGTTTGTGATATTATGTCCTCCTACTTTCAATCCTCTTTCCTGTTCTAGGTTTCTAAGTATCCACTCACTGTAATAATTGAAGAGATCTGGAGACATGACACATCCTTGCCGAACCCCCCTCTTAATGTTGATGTAGTCACTTAATTCTGTTTCTACCCTAACACATGCTGTTTGCTCCCAATACAGATTTTGCAATAACTTGATATCCTTTGTGTCTAGTCCAATCTTGGTTAAGTCTTCAAATAACTGATCGTGTCTTACTTTATCGAAGGCTTTTGTATAATCGATGAAACACAGGAAGACGTCTTTCTGCATTTCTACGGCCCTTTCTGCTATAGACCGCAGAACAAAAATAGCATTTCTAGTTCCGACATACCTGACAAAACCAAACTGCACATTACTAATTTCTGGAGTTAGGTGATTCCTTGCTCTTTGAAGTAGAACTCGCAAGATGATCTTTGTGATATGGCTCATGAGGCTGATGATTCTATGTTGCCCGCATTTCACTGCTCCAGGTTTCTTGGGAAGTGTAATAAATATCGATTTGCACAGGTCATCTAGAAACTTCCATCATCATAGATCTTATTAATTGATGACTTCAGTTACATGTAGTTTCATGACACCATATTTCTCCAATGCTTCGACCATCTCCATTACTACTCCATCAGGACCAGCAGCTTTGTTCCTCTTCATCATACTGATCGCTGACCTCACTTCTGAGAGCAGAATCCTAGGTCCTTCAATAGATCCTGCACAGTGTGGAGGTTCTTTTCTTACATCGTCAAAAAGCTCGCCAATGTACTCAGTCCATCTGTTCAGTATCTCTTCCTTTTCAACCAGTACTGATCCATCCCTTGCCTTGATGCATCCCGACTTGGAGCTCTGAAGATTCTTTCCAGAAAGTTCATTTACCTTCTTAAAAACCCTGGGATCGTTTGCATTAAAACTTCTCTCTATCTCGGCGCACTGTTTGTTCAGCCATTCCTCTTTAGCTTTTGTGTAGTGGTCATGAATTTCTCTGTCCAACTCTCTGTATTGACTTCCATCTCTGTCCTTGATCTTCTGCCTTTTACTCATCTTTGCTAGAATCTCCTCCGTCATCCATCTCTGTTTACTTTTCTTTCCTTTTTAGGTAATGTCTCTTCAGCTGTTTCTACAAGAATGTCCCTCATTGATTCCCATGTGACCTCCTCTCCCTGGTCGGTGAGACTATCAAATCTGTTTTGTACTTTGACAGTATATTGGAGGCGAACATCACGATTCTGTAGCTGTTCGAAATCTACCTTCTGAATTGACTTGGCTTTTGTCATCTTCTTTAGCTTCCATTGCAGAGTTGCCACAACAGGAATGTGATCACTCCTACAGTCTGCACCCGGATATGTTTTAGCTTGTTTTACACCTCACCGTTCATTTATTGTGATGAAGTCAATCTGATTTGTTGCACGATCCCCAGGGCTTTTCCAAGTATATATCCTTCTTGGATGATCCTTGAACCATGTATTGACAATGACCATTCCTTTGGCTTCGCACCACTCTACCCATCTGGTACCCCTTTCATTTCTGTCTCCAATACCATATGGCCCTACTGTTCTACCATATCTGCCTCTTCCGACCTTTGCGTTCATGTCTCCCATGGCAATTACAATTTCATTTGATTTACATGTACATTGTGATTTGGCTGCCTCTAATTGCTCATAAAAAATGTCAATATCTTCATCTGTGCTTTCCACTGTGGGTGCATAAACCACTTTTATTGCCATGTTGAGAGGTTTCCCTTGTAATTTGACCAACAAAACTCTGTCCCTAACTGCCCAAAAGCCCAGAACCATGTTAGCTGTGAATGGATCCAGAAGCACCCCTACACCTCTTTCATGTCTTATCCCTCCTGAATAGATCATGTTTTTCAACTGTGAATTCTCCATTGCCAGTCCATCTTGTTTCACTAATGCCTAGAATATTAATTCTCATCCTGTTTATTTCTTGCACGACGTTGTCCAATTTCCCTTTCTGGTAGAGAGTGCGTACATTCCAGGTGCTGATGCGCATGATGTTACAGTTGCGGACAGTTGCTGAATGACGATCAGGTCCCACCTGTCGCACATGGGAAGGCCTACCGAGCGAGGCACCTCTATTTCTAGAGGTTCCCTTCACGCCGTTTCTCTTTGACTTTGAATTGTGACTTTCCATGGTATATCTTGGGAAGAATAGTGAAGGTGGTTTCCCGTTGCCTTCCTCACCGCAGTGTGGTGACCATGAATATATCCATGTGAACACCAGTTCTGAGAGACGCCGTTGTCCCTGATAGGATCATCCGCCTAAACTCTCACTGCATCGCTGCTGCCCAATGCAGTCCCTTTTAGTCGCCTTTTACGACACGCAGGGAATACATGGAGGGAATTCTATATGGCAACCAAAGGACTTTATTTAGTTGAATTCCATTGGTACGTGCGATCTGGTACAGCACTACTCGCACCACATGTACACATGTACATGTACAAGGACCTTCCAAAGGCACTACCGTGTATGTCCCATTTGCAGGCCAAAAAGATGAAAAGGTTATATTCCAACAGCATTTGAAAGATAACACTACTTTAGAACTTTAGAAGGGGGGGGGGGGATGCTTGGGAAAATAACGACCATTAGTTGTCGAATCGACTTAAGAGCTATAGAGCCAGTAAGTAATGGTCTGAATTTCAGACCCTTGTACCGAATAGTCGTACGTTTTATGTTGTACAAAGATTCAATCAGTTTAATTTTGGCCATTGCAAGAAGTGGGTTATTGATGTAGACAAATGCTCACCCTTAACAGCTCATTTTATGTATGTTATTACCAAAGAAGAAAAAAAGCCAGTCAGTCACTCAATAGTGTCTGACAGTGAAGTCTAGCAATTAAACAGGTTTCCTTGCATAATTTGAATATTAGGACACTGCTAACGTTTAAATTTCACAGATAGGACATACATGACATATTCATAATTCCTGCAAAGTTCTACAGAATTTGATGTTGGCTGCAAAAAGGACATAGTACATATCTTTAATAGACCAATCAGAGAATGGCAAAAGCGCTATCGCTGATGGCAAGTTGAGCTTTGAGGTGATGATCTTTGACAACATGTGGGAATGCAATTCTATGAAGTATAGGTTGAATATTATGAAAATGATTGCACATATTTTAGCTTCTAATTCTGAAATTACAAGTGTTAATAACCTCCAATTGTGAAATTTCATATTTTCGATGACTTTGAAATACACTTTGTATCTGAAGTGCCATATTTCATGCACTTGAACTATAAAAAGGGAAAACAGTGCAATTTATTACTTATTCAACACAAGATGACACCAGACATGTTCTAAAAAATAAAGTAGAAGTGTTGTGGTCTATTGGATACTTCGTTGAACTGTCTTCCTATGATATCGCTATAACGAGAAGGCAGGACATACAGACACACAACCCCAAAACATTAAGCTAAATCATCTACAAAAGCTTAATTACCAAATTAGATATCATCACCTACCTCTACCCCATCAGTCTCCTGATAGTCCTCCATCTCAACGTCAATATCATTGGGTGCTGTAGCCTCACCAACATGTAGCATGTTTAACTTCAAGGTTTGATTTCCGTCCAAAGAATACCTCAAATGGAGACCTAGTTGTAAAAAGAGTAAAATAGTACAACGTATTCAGTAATAGCAAACTCACTTGTTACATGTATTCTCTTGTATTCAACTGGTAATATCATGCATGCAGTTATCCTTAAAACTGTTGATAATGTTCACAATATCAATCAATTACATCCTTGAAAAAAATCTTTTTTCTCGGGGGGAGGGGGTGCTACTTCTGAGCCCCTCCTCCTGGGCCCCGTTGCATAAAACTTTTTACCGGAGTTTTTTCCGGTTAAAATCGAAAAACTCCGGTTAAAATCAGAAAACTCCGGTAAAGAGAAATTTACCGGAGTTTCCCCATTGCATAAAAAGTAACCGGATTTTTTTCCGGTTATTTCCGGTTAATTCCCATGGAAACTCCGGTAAATTTAACCCTAGCTTTTAAGTAGGTGTTGGGTTAACCCAATTTTTATTCCTGTCCACAACACTCAATATGGCTGCAATACTTTTTGCAATACAACATGCTGCGATCAGACGCGAGAGAGTCTTTAGGGACAGGCTTCATCCCCTAGATCTATACGACGACCAGCAAATGTTCAAGTTATATAGATTTACGAGACAAGGGTGTCTCCATATTATCGATCGACTAGAGGACAGATTAGCCCATCAAACGGCACGTAATCATGCATTACCCCCCAGCCTGCAAGTTTTTGTTGCGCTGAGGTATTACGCTACAGGCAGTGTCATGGACGACACGAGGTGTATCCATGGGATACATCTTTCTACAGCGTCCAGGACAATACGAAGAGTGACCCAAGCTCTTTGCGAGCTAAAGGACGAGGTAATTATTAATTTTACTACAAATTCTAATCTATGAATCTGCATTTGATTGCCTTGCCCTTGCTTGGTCTTAATAAACAAAAAGTTTGTAGATCTAAACTAAAGTTAGACCTCGAAACTGGCAATGTCTCGGTGTTTAATCTCGACTCTCGAGTTAACTTGAATTAAGATTATTTCTTGATTTATTTAGTTTCTCAGTAATTTCTTGGTGAATTTAACTGAATTTTCAAAATCATATATAGATCTAGGCATAATAAATTGATCAGTTCACTTGTTGCAACTTTGAAAAGAATCTAGCTAGCCGTATCGTACGGTACGTCTGCCGAGAGCCAATCAATTATAATCACACGGCAGCTAGCGCGACTGCATTGAAAAATGAAAATAAAAATCCATTTCTGTGTAGAAAGACGCTTAATGATTGATATCCTCATACACCCCCTAAAAAAAAATTTGTCGCTGTAAATGTTGCTCAACAGATTAAGATGAAGAAATTACTTTCAAGTTCGTATAATCGAAAATATTCTGCGCATGTTTAATTATCACTTAATGTAAAGCCCAGTCCCACACGTACAAATATGTGTGGAGCATTGCAAAACTTCAAATCGAGACCAGAGTACTGACTACTGTAAAGTTTAGCTAAGCCTAAGCGGTGTGTATAAGCTCGAAGAAAAACTTACTGTTTGTCTGGCTGCAGGCCACTACAACAAGCTCAGGTTCTCTTGATCACAACACTAGACAATTTAAAAAGCATTATTATTTCACAGCTTTTGTACACTTGGTTTTCATACACTTGCTTAAAAAATCAGCGGTATCAACAAACTGTATTGCGCAATGATTCCGGTGATTTTTTTTTAACTTGAATACGATTTCGTCTCCTATGGAGTGCTAAATGTAACATGTAGTTGCATAGTTATTGGGGTAAATGATGAAATAATAACGTTCGAATATGGGTATCAAAACATCACATCATCTGTTATCTTTTGGAAGGCTGTTCACAGTAAATGATTTGGGGTAGGAGAAGGGGGGGGGGGGGGAGTGAGAGACGCATTTGAAGAGATGCCGCAACTGTTTGTTTTTTTTTCAAGTTAGGCCTTCTGTTTTTTTGTTAAATATTAATGGAGGTTTCTTGGGAGTATCACCTATAATGATATACTAGTAGATAGATCTAGACCTCTTAATTAATAAAAAAAAAATCAGACTATGAATTCGAGGATCTATATGAAGTTTTCTTGCAAAATATACTGTAGGCCCCATTTTCAAATTGTTTGCAGAAACGTGAAAATACTTTTTGGCCTTAAAAAATTCTGCAATGCTGTTTAAAAGCTGGTAGGTCTATCTGTGCATGTGAGATATATTATTTCACGTATGTATATTTAATTTTGTTATTTATTTCCATATTCGGGATAGCCGGGAAACCAGAGTGTGTGTGAGTGATGGGGATCGAAGAGTGAGCTCTGATGATATAACCCTCAATAATTCAGAGTACCGTTTATCGCGCATCCGTATATTATTTTTTTAAAATTTTCAGAGGGGGGAGGAGGGGGGGGGAGGAAATGGAAATGAACAGTGAGCTTTAACCCAGGTACGGTAGAGGAATTGTGAACCCCCCCCCCCCCCCCCACCCACTCTTTTTAGACTTTTTGACAAATTTTTGTTCTTATAACCCACTTTAATTTTTGGTTCAATTTTGCGCCCCCTCTCAGTTTTAAATCAATTTTGCACCCCCTCACTTTCCGATCAATTCTGCTCCCCTCAGTCTCAATTCAATTTTTCGCCCACTCAGTTTCAGATTAATTTTTAGCCCCCTAAGTTTCACGTCAATTTTGCGCCCCTCCTCCCCCCCCCCCCCCCCACCCCCCAGTTGGTCAGACTATTTTTTGTTCTCTTCCCTCTTCTTCTCTTTTTTTTTTTTTTTTTTTTTAAATTTTGTCTCTTTTTTCCCTTCCTTCCCTCTCCTTTTCTTTTTCTCTCTCTCTACTTGTTTTTTTTTTTGCGTCTATCAGGGGGGGGGGGCATGGACTCCAGAATACACACCTGCACCCCTCTACAAAAATAAATAATATTAGATAAGGTTTATTGAGGAACTTGAACCCTTTCTTTTCTTGGTCGTTATCAATAAAAAGGGGGCCCTAACTAATAGTTCAGTCCTATATAACCTTGCTATGATATGGAGGCCTAACCATCAACGTTCCAGATGAATTTTTCTTATTTTATTGTCAGGGGGCAGCGTGGGGCCAATTTAATTCATTGGGCTTAGCTGCTCACTGAAATCATTCAGTCAGTCAGTTTGGTTGCTGTAATGGTGAAAAAACCCTCCCTTAAAACAATAAAGATTTCATATTAATTTCAATTATATAATGTCATTGTATTAATACAAATTTGGTAGAAATGTGATGATAATGAATACTAATCCATTTACAAAATATCATTTCATAACAGGTAATCAAGTTCCCTGAAACTTTGGCTGACGTCAGGGAGACCCAAATTTCCTTTTTTGATTTGGCTGGGTTCCCAAATGTGGTTGGCGCCGTTGATGGCACTCATGTAAACCTCCATGGAGCACCTCTCGGTGAAGATGAGCATGTATATGTTAACAGGAAGGGACACCATTCGATAAACGTCCAGTTAATCTCCGACGCCAGATACCGGATAACGAACGTAGTAGCCAGGTGGCCTGGTTGCACACACGACAGCAGGATCTTGAGAGTATGTAACTATTCCATCATGTTATTATGAAATTGTTTAGTGGTATAGTCATATTCTGCTCTAATTAATTCATCGGTATTTAAATGAATCTCCGTTTTTCACATAATAATCATCACACTTTCACCAGTCTCACATTGAAAATCACACAAACACTACTATCGCATAATGAAACCATATATACTATTTGACTTAAAGATATGAAGTTATTCCACGTGTGTATATGAATATGTATTTATTATATTTTGTTTAATTCCTTTAAATTTCATTCTATTAACAAACCTCAGAACAGTGCAATTGGTCAACGGTTTGGCAATGGCGATTTACAAGGGATTTTGCTGGGTGATTCTGGATATCGCTTGGAATCATGGCTCATGACACCTGTGAGAGTTCCACTAAGTGACGCTGAAAGGACATACAACAGGTTGGATCTGAATTTCTGAATTTTTAATTCCGGTGGGCGAGACAAAATTGATCTCTGAATATATACAAAGCATGTTAAACATTCATGTTTGATAACCAGTCAATATATAAGCTACACCAATTTACAATGCAAGGGTGCATTCATGTCATCAACCACCAAGTAGGCCTATGCTAGGCTGATTTTGAAGAGCTTTGAAATTATCACAGCACATGCACATTGATGAATTTCAAACTGCATCAATGGAACTCCCTTCCTAAAGCATTATCTAGATATGATCATTTCCTGCTGAGATAAAATGCAAGTTTTTTAATAAAATATTGTATAATTCCATAAATAAGAATGGTACAAATAACCTACTGCAAATACAAATACTAAAATTTAACCTTTCTTTACAACCTATGCATTTAGGGCTCACTGCCGAACACGTGTGGTCATTGAGCAAGTGAATGGACAAGTAAAAAATAAGCTGAGGTGCTTAATCGGCAGTGGACTGCAGATGAGTCCCAACAGAGCATGTGATGTAATTGTCGCATGCTGTGTCCTGCATAATATCGGCAAGGAGCTCAAGGAGCCGCAGGAACATATGGGAGGCGAGGAAGATGCAGATGTGCACCCCTTAGAGGAAGCTGCTCAAGATCCAGTTGGTGAAGGAGCCGCTACCAGAAGAGATATCATTGCTAATTATTTCTCTTAATTCTAATATCCCCATTTTCCTAGGGAATACTGTCACACTCCATAATTATAATGTTTAGATTTTTGTTCTTATTAAGCCAACTTATTGTATGTCGTTGGATAATCAGAGTAACTGTATTTTTTCCACTTTAAAATGTAACAAATAAACTATTCCATGAAACCTTATTCATAGCCCTGCTGTTATGAATGACTGAGCGACAAATCATATTTTTAAAGTCTTCCCAAATAAGTCTTTACCGTTTTTATACCGCAAATACTCGAGGAATGCTGAGTAAATGTACACTTCACATAAAATTTACATTTATAGGTTTCTAAGGATGAAGTACATGTAGTGGGGCAAGAAGTAGCATCTCGACTCTGTTTTGTTTTTTATTGAGGCTGATACAGAAACCATCAACAAACTAATAGTCTAAAGGAAAACAGGAAACTTAAAGGAAACCAAAACCCAAGGAGAAAATCAATCTCATAGAAACACCATTTTGCTCCGGCTTTAATTTTTTGAATGTGTTTGTCCCTGCTTTCACTTTTCGGGACCCTGGCTATATCTTGGACGTTCCCCCAACCCTTCCTGGGGATTTTTTTGAAAAAAAGTTTGTCAACCCCCACAATGCCCATTGTCTAGGGAAGGGGTTGAATTAAAAAGTGTGATTGGTAAAAAAATGGAATATTTTATTCTACCTTTATGTTAAAATCAAAAGAAATAAAAAACAGTCTTAAACCCTTATTTATTATCATTTTCCCCAACATTTTGTTTTAGCCTTTATGACAAGGTTGTAAATGGTTACTATAGTTTATTTTTCATTATTATTTTTATTTGGCTGAGATTCTACAATACATTTTTGGGAAATTAAAATTTCCATGGTGTAAAAATGAAAAAAAAAAAAAAAAAAAAAAAAAAAAAAAAAAAAAAAAAAAAAAAAAAATCAATTTTGAACACCAATCAAAATAAACTTTGACCCTTCCCCTAGACAATAGACCTAAGCCTGTAACCATACACCTAGATTTAACTTAAAGAACAATAACAACCCTACACCTCAGACGCGTTTCCGGGAGGTAGGAATGAGGGGGCCTTGGTCGGCCGGGTAAACAAGAAGGGGCCCCAAAATTAGAAAAAAATGGCGAAAATGGACATTGTTGGGGTTTAAAAACTTTTTTTTCAAAAAAAAATCCCCAGGAAGGGTTGGGGGAACGTCCAAGATATAGCCAGGGTCCTGAAAAGTTAGAGCGGGGACAAACACATTCAAGAAATTAAAGCCGGAGCAAAGTGATGTTGCTTGAGCAAAAAAAAAATATTCCACCTTTATGACGAACAGTGTATTAGCCCAAAACTTTGAAACAACGTCAATTTGGAAAACAGAAATTCATCAATTATGAATTTTGTTTTTGTGCCATATCCTGCATAACACCCAGCATTGAATTTAATGCAACAAGCATTCCTTTTTGGGTCTTCAACAACTCTGACTGCACTTTAATAAGTGTTTTTTTGATATTTTACATGTTGCTGCTGAACAGAATCAACATGTGGTACCGGTAGTTTTCTCTTTTTTGTTTGTTTCAATACCGTATTGCATTTAACCTCCTCTACTGTCTCCTCTTCTAGTACTCCCTCCTCCTCTTCTCTGTCTTCTTCTCCTCTCTCCTCCTCTTCTTCTCTGGCCTCCTCTTCTCCTGGCTCTTCCCCGTCTTTTGTCTCCTCTTCTTCCCTTTCTTCTCCACTGTCGTCTCCAATGTCCTCACCCATCCTCTCAAGCAGATGACATGCTTCTGTATTCTGTGACTCCTGTATGAATATGAATAGAAATTATTGATAAGGTTATTTGCATGAATACATAATGTTTATTTATATTACAGAAACAAGCCTTCAGTTAATGAAAGCTAAAATATCCTTGAAAATGTAATACTGGTTAAATTTCATTTTGGAAATATAATGCTTGCATGTCTATGTTCCCAGAAAATGTGTGTCTATGAATAGGATGCCTGTGGAATTCATGGCTGTTAACCACCGAGTATACTACTAAAAATCCAAAACACATCAATTAGATAGATGGAATAGTCATTTAAAAAAAAGTACAAAACAGAGTATTTTTTAATGGTAAGATTCTATGTTAGAGTCATCAAGGGAGGTCCTCACTATTTCACCATTGTTAATCAATGTAAATTTTGATCAAGCTGTAAAACTAATCATTCTTCATGTAAAATCAAACACACAGGTAAAACATAAATGTTCAAAATGTATCAATTGAGTTGTTTAATTGTTGTATTGCGATGACATGCAGAGTTGAAGTGGAGGTGATGATTAAATTGTATGGTAATGATTGCAATAAACAAAACATGATTGGGAATACTAGATTTTCAAAGAGAAATGGATCATGGAGTGAGATGGTGACTTTATTTCTTTTTACAGCTGTATCCTTTTAGAATTGCTCATTCAAATTTAAGAAGACAAAACATGAATTCAATAGATTTTTCACTTACAGTCTACTCCCGTTATAACGAGCACAGATACAAGATTTTGTTAGAACGAGATCATTTTCCTGGTTTCAATTTCAAGCATGTGCACACGTGTCTATGTGCCTATTTGTTCAGTATAACAGGATTTCATTATAACGAGGTAATTGCCTTGGTGCTGAGCATCTCTTTATAACGGGAGTGGTTTGTAATTTAATTCCATTATTCATTGATGCTGCAATGTGTGGGAATTAAGAAAGCTGAAGCAACCATTTTTATCACGGAGAACATTAATATTAGAGCACTTTTTTCTTTTGACACCGCCATATCCCATAGTGAAATAAGTCCAAGTTTTCATGACAGTTTGATTGGTAAACTTACAAGAACGCCAACAACTAAATCATCCCATGTGCAGCTACCTATCACCTTAGCTATTGGCATTAATGAATTAGATTTAATATTTATCATGATCACAACCTAGCAAAGACATTGCATATTGAATCATGCACTATTTATGCAATGTTTAACACTTCATTTCCCTTCCTCAATTTTATTTTTCATTCTACCCTCTACTTTATTATCAATACTGACCGGCTGACCTGCCCCACTCTCCGACTCTTGGCCCTTTATGCCGTGTACGGCCTTATCCGACATGGCTTGCAACACCTGCTCCAAGAGTGGTTTCAGTTTATAGGTACCTCCTCCTGTTCAAAGAAAATAAGAAATCCTTCATATCAATTTCAGAAAGAAAAAAAAATTAGTATCGCATGCCGAGATTTAGATTTGACATTTAGAATGAAGGAAAATATAAAAGAATGATAGACTCACTGCAGTGTTAAGCAGAGGAAACTTTCCAATAGTGCAGTGGATAGGCTACAAATCAGGCACTATAGATATTCTTGCAAAGAGATTTTCACCAGATACATGAACTTACACGTACTATCATCCAATATACATTAATGATTCATGACAAATAAGGTAACAAATAAAAAGGGGAGTGGTTTCTCTAATTGAAATGAAGGGATTATGGCATTTGTATCATATTTGTAAGATTACCACTTAATCCTAAAATGGCTGGGGTACTTTGGTCATTTAGGAGTAGCTGTTTTAGCATGCTACCACATGACTTGATTCAAATGGGTTGGGTTTCAACTCTCTATGAAACAAGATTTGTGGTGAGCGCAACACTAACAGCCGTTTTTGTAATTCAGCATCCCCAAAATGGCACAGTTGGCCCAAAAATTCAATTTTGGCATGATTATCTCACAGGATCATGGTATAGTAGCCTCTACTATATCCAATCTCAATTCATTATCACAATTATTGTCTCACCGGAGGTGAAGGCGAGACTTAGGGATTCAAATGGCGTCTGGCGTCACAAATGTTTTGACACATAACTTGACAACTGTTAGTCCAATGGCAACCAAACTTTGGTGATAGATGCACTAGGGGTAACATTATGTTGCAGTGCTGTCGGAGGTCACATAGACAGGTCAAAGGTCATTGGGGTCAAACGTTAAAGTTTGCGTGCAAAACTCTCTTTTGACACATAACTTGACAACTGTTTGTCCAATGGCGACCAAACTTGGGTGGGGGATGGGAGGCTTACCAGTCTTCTTCTTCTCGTCCTCATACTTCTTTGCCCGTTTCTTTAATTCGGACCAAGCGGTACGGATGTCTTGCCCAGTCCTGCCGGGGCAGCCAGTGGCGGCCAACTTACGGGCTATTTCATCCCATGCAGTTTTCCTCTGATCTGATACCTGCATTTAAGAAAACAAAGCAAGTATTATAATTGACAATTTGCATTGAAAAACACTGATTTTAATAATTTCCTAACTTTGGTTTTTGATGCTTGATTTTTCTTAGCGCAAAATGGCAAGTGTTAGCGCTACAAAAAATTATTTAGATAAGATGCAATATTGAAATAGCCAGATGAATTTCACAAGGCACACAGTTCAAATTCATGAAACCACCATTGCAAGATCATAAATACACTGTATAATATATATAGCACATTCATATGCAGCAAACTCAGCGACCTTGAACATTGATCCCAAAAGCAAATGAACTTACAGGCCACCCATACTGGACATAGCTACGAATTTTGATGAATGTCTATCCATCATTCTGTTCATGAGATATTTCGTCACTAGTTCAGACTGTCTACCTGAAAACAATACATTGCCTCTAGCATCATTTCAGGAGACGGATAAAAATGAAGTGCAGAGGACAATGAAAGTTTTACTTGATGGCAAAGACTGGTCAGCAGGAAGTCATATATTGATGTGATCTTGATGTCTTAACAACATGTTCATAGCAAGTATTACGTCATCATGTTTCCTTATGTTTCTCTATTTTGTCCGCTTTTATTACAAGCTACTTTTCTTTGGCCCGGACTACTCCTTTAAACTTACCCTATCACTTGGAGACAAGGGTTTCCCAAACAAAACCTGCCTCTTCTCCCTAACGTAGACGCATATCATGTATATGTGTTCGTCAGACATCCTGTCCCTCTTTCTCTTTTTGTTCTGCAAAGTCAAAGAAGAAAAATAAATTGAAAACAAATTTATGTTATTTAAAAAATCACAACTTTGAGTTTGAAAATAATTATGGTAACGTTAGGCATCTACATGCAGATCTAACATCAGATAGATCCTTCTACTTACTCCTGTTACAACTCTAACGTTCTAGATCTCTAGTTAACGTTAAATGTTAAAATAATCAAACTGTTAACTAGATCTAGAATCTAATGATTCTAGAGTAAAGGTGCCAGTCTTCAGCCAATTTAAAGGGGAAGTTCACCCTGGAATTTAATTGGTTTTTAAAAAAGCATAAAAATAAAAGAAAAATATTAGTGAAGGTTTGAAGAAAATCCACCAAAGAATAACGAAGTTATGAATGCTTAAAGTTTTGATTTTGTGACGTCACTTGCCCCAGCAAAATTATGGGGGGGGGGGGGGCTCAATAATATCTGAGCCCCCCCCCCCCATCCAAGATAGTAGGGGGCTCAACCCCCAGTCCTGGTTCCTATGAGCAAATTTTCAAACTAAGGGCCTACAATAAATTCATGCGAGTGCGCAGCGCGAGCTGATTTTTTTTTCGTCTTTAGAGACCTGAAATGTGACCTGTGTTAAAATATAT
>JAVYIG010010486.1:0-68710 GCA_035222895.1 Strongylocentrotus droebachiensis | reverse complement strand
AATTTATGAAAAGTATCATCTATTCAGAGCCAGAAGGGCAATGATTATGAGTTTATGATCACCTGGGAGGTGTTTTACAAAGAATCTAAGTTGAACTTATCTCTAAGTTAGACTTAACAATTATGGAAAGCCATTACCATCCTTGGAAATGTTTAGTAAAAGTTAGTTTAAAAGGCATAAAATGTTGATTTAAATCATTCATATTTTCTATTACCATGGGAGATTTCATGTTCTTGATGTGGAATTTATGAAAAGTAAAAAAAAAAACAGATTTTTGCTTTTAATATATTTCATTATGAGGCTACAAATGGCTCTCCATAATATTTAAGTTCAACTTAGGATCTTTGTGAAACACCCCCTGGCTTCAAACAGTTGAGATCTAGCTAAACATGCAGAACACTATACCACATTTTGAGCCATTCCCCTTTCTTTCCTCCCTCTAGATATTATCTATTGGAATCTATTTGTTCTCCTCATAGGGAGCGATATGGTGATTGGAATACCATCAGGAAGAGGTTCAATGCTCTTGGTCAACTGGAATTAAAAAACAAAAGAGACTCAGAATCATTGTGTTTCTATCAAAATTGGCACTTTTTCAACTGTTTGATGCCAATGTTTATTGTTTTAAGATACATTATATTTGACAATGAAAGATAAATATGACTGTTTACAATATGTGATCACTGTAGACCTCAAAAAAATTCCTGTACTGGAAAGGTTTAAACCTTCTATCATATGTATCAATCTGACATATAGGTACCGGTATACATGTATATATAAAAATCCTTGAACCAGCTTGAAAGCTCTATTTTCCTTCAAAAAAATCACCTTTATGGAAGAACCATGACATGACTTTCCAGATGCACAGAGACAGAAGCGACAAAGAAAATTTTGCCTTTGCCCAATGCTCTATGGCAGAATGGAACAGCCTTCCAGCAAATGTAGTGCAAGCTGATCGACAGTCCAGAGAACTTCCAGGGACTACCGGTACTCCTGAGGCATCTAATGTCCATATCCAACTAAAAATCGCACTTCTTTCTCACACCACATTGTACTCTTAAGTTCTTCTTTGTGATAGGCTACATAGCCCTTTGAAGATTAAGGAGGAGGAGGAGGAGGAGGAGGAGGAGGAGGAGGAGAAGAAGAAGAAGAAGAAGAGAAGAAGAAGAAGAAGAAGAAGAAGAAGAAGAAGAGAAGAAGAAGAGAAGAAGAAGAAGAAGAAGAAGAAGAGAAGAAGAAGAAGAAGAAGAAGAAGAAGAAGAAGAAGAAGAAGAAGAAGAAGAAGAAGAAGAAGAAGAAGAGAAGAAGAAGAAGAAGAAGAAGAAGAAGAAGAAGAAGAAGAAGAAGAAAGAAGAAGAAGAAGAAGAAGAAGATTAAGGAGGAGGAGGAGGAGGAGGAGGAGGAGGAGAAGAAGAAGAAGAAGAAGAAGAAGAAGAAGAAGAAGAAGAAGAAGAAGAAGAAGAAGAAGAAGAAGAAGAAGAAGAAGAAGAAGAAGAAGAAGAAGAAGAAGAAGAAGAAGAAGAAGAAGAAGAAGAAGAAGAAGAAGAAGAGAAGAAGAAGAAGAAGAAGAAGAAGAAGAAGAAGAAGAAGAAGAAGAAGAAGAAAAAGAAGAAGAAGAAGAAGAAGATGAAGAAGAAGAATAAGAACTATTACCTGAATCATCTCTACCGCAGCAAGCAGCTGTCCTCCTTGGCTCTGCCTCTGTAGATATCATGCCACTGTAGCATTGGAGGGAAGAGTGGCTTGTCATAGTAGTCATCAAGCATGTTGACGATCGGTCTGATCAGGGTTCGACCAATGAATTCACAGCCGGTCTACAAGTAGTGAAGACAGTCCAATAAAATACCATCAGAATCAGAAAATATGATCATTTTATTATGTTAGTTATTATTACTATGTACTGTGAGCAAGGATCTTACCCCTTCTCAAAGTTAAATCATGTATAAAATTGAATAAACATGCTTCTTTCTATCATTCATTTGTATTTTGATTTTGCTTCTGGCATGTTTAATCTTTGTGTACCTTTAATCAATGGCTGCACCGGTATACAAAATGTTTGATCAAAGTATAAAATGCTAATTTTTGCTGATGAAGGCTTAGATGTATTCTACTCTAACAGATTGAGAATATTGGTCGCTTGGCAGAATGTTCTAATATTAATTATAATGAAAATCTACCGGTAAGTGAAAGAAAATATTTTTAAAGGAAAATATTGCAACTTTCCATGACTTAACATTAAACTAAATTCTATTTTCACTTCTACACTAAACATTTGTTATATGATCTATTCAATTACTTCAAACAAGACTATCTTTATCCTGCATTCTCTAATACCTATAAACAATCACTGGTTTAATTTATTCATAGAATGAAAAAAACAAATGAAGTGGAACGCAATTCAGAAAAAACCCTATGTGAACAATATTTGCATAGAACAGAAAATAAACAGAGCTCCAAGCGGGAGAAAACATGGCTACATTCCTGATCTGCTCTTTTTAGAAATGATTTTAAAAGGCTTTAAGAAAAAAAATAAAATAAAAGGAGACTAATCTGCATGCATACCCATGCACTAGCTTACAACATGTTTATGATAAAAAGCAAGTGCAAATCATAATAAAGAAATTATATGCCCCTTTTTAAGAAAAGTCTAGAAATCCAACTTTCATACTTGCAAGAAACTAGATTACTAAACATGAGCAGGAAATTTATCTAGACATATTGGTAAGCTGATATCAGTTACATGTATTGGTGCTCCTATATCACAGCAATGACACATAGAGAGGGGGGGGGGGGGGAGGGGGTAATTATTGCCCCCATCATCAAATCACAACACTGCAAACGAAAATAAATCTTTTCATGTCACATTCACATACTCTCTCACTCATATGTCAACATCATTCACATTTAATTAGCACACATTAAAAGTAACTCAGCAAGTGATTCAGCTACATATTAATTGCAGTAATTAATAAATGCAAACCATAAATGGTACACAGTTATTGGGCGTAAGATACTTGTGCTATCACACTTGCATGGTGGAATCCAACATTGTCAAGTGAATATTAAAGGGGGGGGGGGGGGTAATTAATTTGTGCAAATCTCTCTAAATATGTTATAACAAACACTCAATGATTGTCATTCCTTTATTAAAAAAGAAAAGTTATTCTCTGCAATCTTCCTGGCGTTCTACGGACATTTTGACAAACATAAAAAACAGTTGCTAATTTTAATGAGTACCTTTAATATAGAAACTATAATGACAAGGCTTTATTAATACCTTATCTTCAGTAGTTCACATGAATCGTGCAATCATAATGTATACATTTGTAAGTTCTGTAATCAAAATAATTTGTGTGGATCATGATGCCTAGCTGGCAGGCTGTATTCTAAATTTTTATTTTTAATGCACAATAATTAACTTATCGGTGCCTAGAAATGTCATTCAAGTGTGGTACATGTATATGTCTCTTCTGTTATCAATATTTGTCATTGTTATTCAAGTAAACAAACAAACAAACAAACAAACACACAGACATATGATACTCGTACCTGAATCTTTAAGCCGGAAATCATCAGAAAGGGGGTAGACCAATTAAGAAGACAGTTTACATTTTGAATGATGAGAAGACAACAGAACAATCAAAATTGATATCTTCAAATGCATCATGTTTTGCTATGTTTTGCTATGTTTGTATAACAAAAATGATGCTTTCTACAATTCTAATACGATCTAGATGTACAAAGGTGATGTAATGAATGTCAATTATGGTTAATAAAGGTTAACCTTTCTCTAGATAGTGAAAATGTAAATTTGAAAGTATGTTGATTCAAGGAGCTGGAATATGTATGTACAATTAAATCTGCATAAATAGAAGTCTCACAAGTCAAAATTTCCATAATTTGAATCAATTCTTTGGAGGAAACTATACAAAATATGTGTTATCTAGTCTATCAAGGCAGGAACTCCCAGAAATTATGAAAAATAGAACTGAATGGAAAAAGCTTGTCAAATCAGTGCGAGTATGCTCAATCTAATAGTATACTTCCCAAGTTGCATTTTACGGATGTTGAACTATTTTTTGTGGTTCCAACAGATGTGACTTATGCAGATTTAACTGTAATTTCTATGGATATATTCTCTACCATGGAGTGAGACTGCAAATTAAATTGCAAATATGTTTTCAAAGAATACATGTACCGTAAGCTTTTGATCATGTCTGGATGTCTAAGTTTGGATTTTAATGAAAAGTAATGCAAAGATTTTAAGATTGTGGAAATAAAATTGCAAAAGCTGAATGGTCTTAATGAACAACCTTCTACAAAACTTTAAGAGATTTGTCAATGGAGGGAAATTGCAGGGCATTTTGCAGGGCATTATGATCTAGAATAGCCGAAGTAGTCATTTGAAAAAGATGATGAAAAACAGAAGTGATAGATATGTATCTTCTGACTATGAAAATGCAACAGCAACAAAGAGGAAGAGGCAAATTTTGAAAATAGCAACATAAAGTATGGAAATATTTCTATCGGTATGCCCAATGACTAGTAAGCTTTTATGGATTTTCTGACATCCTTTTTAATTTCTGAAAATTAACTATAGTTTTCCTTTCTCTAAAATGTAATGGTATGATTCTAATTTGTAAATGCGGGGCGCACTGCTTATAGAATAGCACAATCTGAAACATACTTCTTGTACACAGACAGCTAGCAAAATCATTTGACATGTGAAAAATAAATGAGAATTTTAAAACTTTATCAAATGCATCACCATCATCACCTTCATCATCATTATCATCACCATCGTAACTTAATAAATTAGTCTGAATTCTGAATGGTGTACATTCGCATGACTTACACAAACAGCCCCCTTCCAAAAAAAAGGGGGGCCTGTTATTCTGAAACATAGAAATTTCTCTTATAAAAGAAAATATGTTTTTGTGAAAGCTAGAATGAATCTGCTTATGGATGTTGAAATGGAAACTCCTACATTTTCCCACAGTACTATAAACACATGCCAAAATATAATATATATATTCTTTAAATGGATAAATATATCAAACAGCAGAAAAATGAATATATTTGAGGAAGAACTATGACGTGCATTTGAGCATATTGCAACTTTGGAGATTTTAATGGTTATTTTTTTTTTATTTATAAATCAGTAACAAAAAATTGCATATATTATGAAGGGATTATAATTTTGGAATTTGTACACTGATGGGGAGTAATTTTTAGCCATCCGAAAAGTTCATAATTTGTGCAACATGCCAAAGAAAGTGATATAGAGTTGGTAAAAAAAAAGTAAAATTTCACTTACCATGCAGTAAATATATTCCCAATAACAATTTTTTATTACCCTTTTGTATAAATTTTCCATGCATTTTGGTGAGGACAAAAATGGAATCTAACATATATTTTAGAATACAACTTTCTTCTAAAATTGCATTTCTAGTTATTTTTCTAGAGAGTTTTTCATTAGTGCTATTGATCATATATTGAAATGCATGACTATTGCAGCTTTAGAACTGGCAAGCAAAAACAATATTTATCTTTTAATACCACAAAAAATCTCTTTGAAATAGTTCTCACAATGTGAATACCCATATGTGTAAACTAGATCTTGAAAACAAACTATGTGAGATTCCATTTGTACCATTGGATAAATGTATGAACTGAATGTTTTATTCATTTTTTCACATCTTTTCAATCAACTCTTACCCTTGACTGTGGGATATGTTGCAATAAAATGATATATGTATACAGAAGAGGGCAGGGAAAGAGAGTAAAAATATGTAAAGAAATAGAAAAAACAACAACAATTACAACAAATGTATTTGTACAGCATATAGAGTGTTCCCTTATCCTCAAAATGCTGGGTCGATAAGGGGTTGTTCAGATATGATGGTAAACATGTAAATGTATGGCAACTGTTTGCAACAAAGGACTTGTGCGTATTCAGTGATCATCATAGAAACCGCTGTGATTTTGCCATGTCATATCTAAACGAACCTTAAGTGTACGCTAGTTATGTTTTCCAATAGTCTGAACCGTCACTTCTGTTTGCATCAACCTATATTGTATTCTCTTCATTACAAAGAAGTCTACAATGGATACAAGATTTTCATACAGTGATATCACTTGAAAGGCTCAAATGAGCAATTGGTCCCCATTATCATCATCATCATCATCATCATTACCATCATCATTAACCATCATCATCATTCGTGGATTATCAGCAATATGATGACCTAATCATCAACATCATCATGGTTATCAAAAGTGCCAATGACTGCAACTTTTTTTCATACACTAAATTATTGAAGAAAATTAAGTTTTGAAGAAATACATATTTGCTCCCTAACTAAATTCTATATTACTTTGCAACATGAGTTACTGCTTTTCAACTCCACTAAGATGTATATTTCAAAATGCATGAAATACTCCAAAATAATATAGACTTCTACATGAGCCAATTAGACAGAAATAGAGGGAGGTAGGGAGGATGAGCAAGAGAGAGAGAGAGAGAGAGCAAGAGAGAGAGAGAGAGAGAGAGAGAAAGGAGGGGGGGGGGAAGTTTCATGTATATATAAAGGTGCCTTACATATATGGCAGAACAAATAGGAAGTCAAAGAACATCTTTTCGAACATACAGAAAGCTGTAAACAGTGACGCATACACTATAAAGAAACTACAAATAGATGTTAATGAAGTATACATGTGCATTATACTGTACCCAACACTGCTTCTACCCTGTTTGTAAAATGGCATCTCTCTATTCAAATAGTTGCATACACATTATTTTATGCAATTTTACTTTAGAACATTTTGTATATCATGGTCGATTCATGGATGTTTTATTTACACATAAACTATAACATGTAAATTTCTGATACGAATGGAACACTAGTGCAGAATATAACAATTAACAATAACTAGCATTTATAAAGCATGATTTTTTTTCAACTACAAACTTTGCCAATTGTCCTTTGAGAGTGTGACAGCTGTTATAGTTAGAGGAGATTCCATTTTCTATTTCTAGGTTTTTTATTGTTGGACGGAGCAGGATCAATATATTCACTAGCATGCAGCTAGATGCACTTGCACGCATCGATTCTTACCCTTTGCTGAGCACAGGACGACAATACAATGAGACAATGAAACCCAGACGAGAAAAACACGTAGGAACACAGACAGACAAACAGACAGAAATAAGAAGCGAAACGTAATATAGAAAATACAACAGTTTCTGCATAACATGAATTTGAACACAGTAACTTCACAATCCAATCCAATCCAATCCAAAAAATATTTGATATAGCGCCTTTTCCTTGCAGTTACAAAGCGCTGCACACACGCTCCACAATGTTTGGGCCACTTAAAACAACAGTTAGACACTTCTCAGAGATCAGTAAAGTATATGTAGGCTGGTAATAAGTAATTTCTAGCAGAATAGATGTGACTTGAGTAGTTTCTTGAACTGGTCAACAGATGATGCCGTCTGCACAGCAGTAGGTAGTTGGTTCCACAGTTTTGCAGCAACCGATGGAAAAGACAATTCACCAGCACGTTTCTTAGAGAGACACTGAGTGAGCCAGATGGATGATGATGAGCGGGTATTTCGGACTCGAGGACGACGAACCAAGCAGTCAGCTATGTACGGGGGACATCGGTGGTTGAGAGACTTGTAGACCAATAGTAGGATCTTAAAATGAGGAGCACGCAGATGCCTTTACTTGTTCGAACAACAAATATGAACTAACTACACATGTTCATGAGATGTAAATTGTACATAAAATTGGATACAAAATCAAATGGCATAATATTGTGGTGCATGACTGATGTCTGCATGAAATGAGACTATCAAGATGAATGAAATCTTTTCCTCATGATGAAAATAGTTTCTCTTGATGTTGCTGGCATGATACATAAGTCTATGATAGATTTGCATATGATAATACATATATATCTACATGTAAATACGAGTGTACATTGTACCAGTAGTATCAGAGCAGGAGAGATTCGGACCACCATCTACATATACAATGAATATTCTTAAAAGCCATGACTGAAAGCTCGTTCAGATATGAAGTGGTAAACCATACAAAAAACGTTATTTTAAACGTGTAAATGAACGGCAACTGTGCACAACAAAGGACCTGCACTTATCCACCAAGCTATGTGTTATAAGATAGAGATATGTGAAGCGTATTACACATATGTCATCATACAAATTATTGCCTCGGTTCACCACTGCATATCTGACTGAGGCTTAAATAATCACCAAGATGTCACACCCTCCATTTATTACTCTGATTTCTTCCAAATTTAGCAATTTCTCATGGAAAATTCAGAGATGGACTGTGAAATTACTTCTTTGCCAGTAATGTACTGATCTAATGTTCTTTCTCAGTGATTAAAGCAATATAATTATTTACACACGGTCTAGCTAACATCATAATGGCCCTGCAGTATACATTATTATTATTACCTGCAAAACATTACATGAAGCTCAATATTCTAACATCCCATATCTAAACATTGAAGTGAATGCCGTGACTAACCCAAATGCACAGCTCTGATTAAAAAAATTACCGGATTTGTTGCATCTGTGATCTGTTATCAAAGTAGAAATTCATAATACTTAAGTGGTATTTCATCACTGACATCTTGCAGTGGAAAACCATCTAATCTACTGCAATTTTCGTGTAACATTATTGAGCGTAACCGAAAGTTTGGGAACACAATGTGTAGATGTCAGCATCATGAACAATTTGCAAAAAACAACTTTACATACATGTAAAAAACAGATCAAAATAACGGAGTAACTTTACTACATGCATGTAGCGTGCAGTTGAATCAATGGCTTGTATGTACTTTGTAGCAAATGTGTTATGAACTAAAACAAGAAATAACAATAACATTGGAATGTAGCACCTATCATTCAGAAAAGTTAAAGAATAATCTTCATTGACTGATGCTTGTAAAGTGCAATTGAAACATAGCCTCTTGCATAAAAAGTTGCATATACCATACCTCCAAGAACTACTGAATATCCCAAATGTGCAATCCTGATTGGTTAAAAATCCAGTTATGCTTTTAATATATGAAGTTGCATTTAACCCATTACTCGCTTCAGTTGATGAATGGACCATTCAATGGATTGCTACGACTGACTTTTGGCACACATACACTATGTAGGTCCATATACTACAAACAATGTGGCAATCCAGGGTTTTAAGCAAATAAAAAGGTTAAAATAACTTTTTACAGAGGGCTATGAATCAACCTGAAATTACATGTGCAGAGGGAATTTTAATGGTGAAATGACATAAGAAAGAAGATCTACATGTACATGTATGAAACTCAAGGTTCAACATATAAATTGAAGAAAAAAAAACTCAAGGATCATCATTACTCACCCCAATGTCAATATCAAAGAACTCAATACAGATGATGGGTGGTTCCTCCTTCATGTTCGCTCTGTTCCCATAAATAACAAACCTCTCAAAGATGAGGACCTCATCCCAGGTCGGGCTTAGCGTCTCTTGGATCACCTGATCAATAAGGACACAAAGAAACACATTCATTGTAAGAGAGTAGGGGAAACCCCGGTGTAGTGGTACACCTGCACACCTCGACTAGTTACACAGGGAGGAGAGAACGGAGGGTTACAGTGATTCAGTTTGCGTTTCCACTCCCAAGCACAGGTGACTCCAAAATCCATTGTGATTGGAAAAGGGTGGTACGCGAATGATAGATTTCAGATTTCAAATAGGGAATACTACCGCAAATAATAATAGTTAATGGGGGAGTATCACTCGAAAAGTATTGTGCTCTGTATGTTTTTTTTTCTTCTTTCAAACTAGTGAGGTGTAGGTGTTCATAATATCTGCTTCATATATTACTACAGTATTAAATGAAGAGTGCAATAAATACATGTACACATACAGTAGTTATGTAATCACTTGTACCCATCCACCAGACACACCATTGTTGCTATGTTGGGCAAGGACAGAAATGGCCATGTGCAAAATGCCATTCAGGGTGTACTTAGCATGCACCTATACTGTTCTGCAATCATATCTCTTCCTATGTGGGGCCTATGAGGAGCAAAATCGGAAGTTATCTGTAAAACTTCCAGGGAACGGAGTGCAAGTGTCTCCATTAAGACAGGGGTACTTCAATGAAGTGGAAAGGGGAAAGTCACCAGTAGCATACATGCCAACATTTGAAAATCAGAAATCTGTACAAATTATGCTATTTTCAAAAAAAAAGAGGAACAATCCTAACTCTCCTATGCAATACTACAGACAAATTTGTACAGGAAGAGGAACACCTGCATTAAAATGATAATTATCTTCTCCCAAAAAGAGGAATGTTCCTCTTTAATCTGTACAGTTGGCATGTATGCAGTAGCCCTTAATGTTGAATTTCGTAAAACTTATAATAGGCACAGAATACAATATATACTCTCATCGGAACAAACCTGACAATGTTTGGGTATTCAGTCTTGTACAGGGTGACAAAATGGTAGGAGGTACAATTTTTTCATGGTGATAAATGTATGCTATAACTTCTTTATAAAAAAATTGCTATCCTTTTAATACAAACAATTTTGTTCTTTAAAATCTCATGTTCTGGTCCTTCTGCCAGGCATGTGATGAACTTATCCTTGGGTAATAAACCTACCCTTGTCTGTTTGACCTCATCGCGGAGCACGACCCTAGCAAAGGGGTCAGAGAGACCAGAAGAGTCAGACCCAATGAGGCTCCTTGCCTGGTAGATGTGGCATCGTAGCTGAAAGACCAGTTTCTCTGTGAGAGGAAATACAGTATATAAGAGGTACATGTGCATTGTTATACAAGCAGTGAATGGAGCAGGGAGATTAGCTAAGGGGGATCTTTAGTGGATCTTGTACAGGGAGAATTTGCACTGGTGGCAGAGACCACATCTAAAGAATTAATGCAATATAACTTTAAAAACCTGTGTCACTCCTGCCAGTCCTCCTTTGAAATCCTGAAAAGAATTTTCATGCATAATATATATATGTATTTTCTTTCAGAGATTGGATGCAGTAACTTTGATTTATGTTGAATACATAAGGTGTCATAGTGGTTGTAAATTGTTAAGCAAACTTTTTCAGCGGAACAAAGCTCTGAAAAGTGTGAAAAGTGTGAAAAGTATTGGCTTTTTAAAAGCAATACTGAATGGAGATATTGGACGTTGAAAATTTGATAAAAACTGCACAGCAAACCAACGATATGAATGTACGCATATAAACGCAGAAGATGTTGTTCTCCTGAGAAAAAGATAAGGGTTAGAATGGATCAAGAGTAGTTCAGTTAGTGATAGGCATGTGCCTTACCTCTATAGAAGACTAGAGGAGGGGGTAGTTTGGTAGGCTTGACTGATGCCTTGAGTTCTGGGTCCATATGGTAGCCACTGGGTAGTCCCTTCAGCATGTCCTTACGATGCTTGTTGAGACCTAGCCATAGGAAGATATCAAGCTTGGCCTGCACCGACCAGCCGCCGGAACCAGTCCCCTTCTTGCCTGGGAGCTACATATGTCATGACAAATTGGCAACATATGACATGTTTTTAAACATTGTTCATCCATATTTTTTGTTTGGGTATCAATTACTATTTCTATAATCTTACTGTTGTGTTACTACAGTCCACCTGGCCACTGCATGAAACAATTGCCCAATAAGGAAATTCATCATTTTACATTTCCCTCTCTGAGAGATTAAGAGATATTTATTGATGGGATCACAGGTTTGCTGTGTACAAGACTTGTACAGCCATTCAATGTTATTTCCATCAAGTCTGGCATTGGCGAATTATGACCTACTGCACATGGAAACTGACTACCATCGCCCATTAACACACTTCCATACGTTTTGCCCTAAAGTAGTAGGCCTTACCTTCAAGAAGAGAGTTTGCATGGTGCCACATAGATCTCCTTTCTCTTCCTCCACCATAGAATACATGAGATTCCTGGCCTTGATCTTGGTGTAAGCCACTCTCTTACCGTTACTGATCATCCAAACAAACAGATCTGGAAGACTGTTCTGGGGCTATTACAAGAAATAGTAAAAGGAGAACATAATACAGTACATATATATTTCTATTACTAATTCCTTATCTTAAATTAAAATAACAGAAAAGGTAATAATATATATTCATAAAGCATCACATGAATACTTCCAATGGTCACTGAGTTTCCAGCACAAGCAAAAGTGTGCATCATAATGCTCAATAGGAATCGTTTGTATTACACAAGCATTCACATGCATGCATGTACGGCAACCTCAAAAACTGTCAAATACTTACATGAAGTTTATGGGGTTCATGGACAGTTATTTGAAATCAGTATCTCTCTCTCTCTCTCTCTCTCTCTACTATTAAGTGTACATCACGCTTAGATCGCTACAAGAATCCTATCTCGCACCCCGGGCAACGTGTCTGACACGGCCGGTTGTAGCAACTACTCCAAAGATCAAGTTACATCAATCTTGATCTAAGGAGACACGACGAACGCTTCGATCCTTACCGAGCCATTCCCAATAATATTTTCCAGAGGCAATGATAGGTGCATGTATTGTAAACAAATAATTTTAATGGCATGTAATCAAAGTAAAAATTGGGAATGAAAAAAAAGATGGATGTAACTTCTGACTCTTGGAGATGTATCTATGATCAGGGGCGGATCTAGGGGGGGGGTGGGGTTGGTAGTTTAACCCCCCCCCCTTGGGCGACCAAGTGAGAAGAAAAGAAAAGGGGACAAAAAGGGGAAAAAAGAAAAACAAAGAAGAAAAAAAGTAAAGCAGTAAAACAACGCAATTTTTGGAAAATCCTGGATCCGTCACTGGGTCAACCCCCCCCCCCCCCTTGGCAAAAAGCTAGATCCTCCCCTGATGATAATTGTTGATAAACATAATGAAGCCTTAGAGAGTCTGAACCCACCTCATCAGCAAGGAACCTCAGACGATGCAAGAAACCCCTGACGGCCTTAAGCTTCTCCTTAATGGCTCTCTGGGTCCATCGTCTACCTTTCAACAAGTCCTTTGTCTTCTTGTTTATCTCCTCCTGAAATAAAAAGAGAAATATCCATCAAAGGACAAGACTTTTGACTCCTCATACATGCCATCACTAAATCTGTGCAACATGTTAACACCACACGCCACGCACTGCAAATACATTTACAAAGCTATTCACATGATGGCAAACAGTATTCTTCAAAAGAGCATGATTTCGTCTAGAGCATCTACCTATCTTGATCTAGCAGTTACAATCACAAGCACACTGCATTAGTGCCGCAGAGTCAAAACAGAAAATGAATAACACTGGTGTAAATAAACAAAATTCTGAAAAAACAGGAAGCATACACATGTTCTAAGTCTGTCATGACCACAAAGAAATGATCACCAATCGAAACAAAGATGCACAGTGTTACTGGTCTCTCCATTCACACAAGGATAATGGGGGGGAAAATAGTGTGGTTATCAGTTTTACTGAATAGCTCACATAACTGAATACACTGATATTACATGAGAAATGCTCACTATCTACTAGAACAAAGCAGACAAATTCTCAAATGTGTAAAGCTACAGTCCCATATACGTCCCGGACCGTCCCGGACCATCCCGGACCCCATCCGGGGTGATCCGGGATTCGGTCCGTGTTGACACCGTGTTGGCACCGGGGTGGTCCTGGATGGTCCTGGATGGTCCTGGATGGTCCTGGGCGGTCCGGGAGTCGACCCCGGATGTTTTTGACGGTCAAAAACTGCCGGGGTGGTCCGGGACGGTCCCGGACAATAGTTTGATCCGGGGTGATCCGTGTAGCCACCGTGCTGGGTCCGGGGTCATCCGTAGTGGCGCCGGGGTGGTCCGTGTTGATCCGTGTCAGTTCGGGAGTGAGTTATTGACCCCGGATCACCCCGGCGCCCCTACGGATGATCCCATACCCAGCACGGTGGCGACACGGATCACCCTGGACCATCCAGGGGCGATCCGTGTTGGCACCGGGGCGTTCCGGGATGATCCGTGTTGGCACCGGGATGGTCCGGTGTCATCCGTGTTGGCACCGTGTTGGCACCGGGGTGGTCCGGGAATGATCTGTACTGCTGCCGGGGCTATGCCCGGACGGTCCGGGGCGGTCCGTAGTGGTACCGTGTTGGGTCCGGGGAGACGGTCGGCGGTTGCGATTTTTTGAACAAAACATCCCGGATCACCCCAGACCATGGTCCGGGATGGTCCGGAGTGGTCCGTGCTCGTCCGTGCTGGTCCGGCTTTATATGGGACTGGGGCTTTACAGGTCACTCCATTTGTGCAAGGATTTATACATTTACCTGTATTGGCTGCTATTGCCTCAAATGAAAGCAGTGTAATTCTTATTGTTTCATGGCATATTTGCTCTGAATTGTATTGGCAAAACACACTTCACAATTTGCAACATAACATTTGATAACTTATCTTGTGATATGAAATGTAGAGATTCAACAACAAACAGATTGTTAAAATCCCATTGTGTTATGTATTAGTACTTTATAACAGTAATCTGTATAAACATACATGTAACAAGTACATCAAAAGCAAAGACTGGTTGTCAGTTATTCGGTGCTACTCCCACACACAAGAATAGTGATTCTAACACATAAGAAAGGATAACATGCCTGTCTGGTGATGAAGTTGTCATCCAAATCGAAATCCTGACAAAACCAGTGAGTGCATGCATGAATAAAGATTGGATAGGCATGAGATGAATGAGGTATAATGAGGAGGAATTAAATATTCCCATGATGTTATTTCTCTCCCATGTCACCAATGGTTACGCTTGGAATGTTGCTTTACATTTCTTTGAAGTAATTGTTACTTTCTATATTGCATCACTTTAGCTCATGATTGTTTTTCTTCAGAAATTATGAACATAAGTAAATCAAGATGGTTTTAAGATACAAAAAAGGACAAACTGCATTCAATCCTATCCACAGGACTGGTTTATGGAGGTTTAAGACCTTATCCATCCATGGGCATTGGAAACACTAATTACAAGTTGATAATAACTTGTTGACTACCGAACCCTCTTGTTTCCTTTAATACAGGAACCATTGCTTCCAGTTGGCAATGGGTTCAAAGCTATCCTACGGCTAAAATGATTAAATTGTACACTTGCATTTATATTTTACGTGCATTGATGCAAAATCAGTCATGGAAAGCAAAAAAATCACGAGAATTGAACATCCAGTGAAAAAACATTTGTTAACAAATTGAACTGGGTATGTTTATAATTTCAGGCACCCTGGTCAATTTGGCCACAAGGACGTTGTTTACAAAGAAGACACACACAGCAATTTTTCCATCAAGGACACTACGTGACAATATTTCAGCTTGCAACCTCCAAAGTATTATTATCTAGCTTCCCAAGGTGAATAAATGCACCATTCCACCACCTAAAATGAACAAAATAGTGCCTTTTAATAGTCCTACTGCATCTCTCACACACTAAATCAAGTCTTTCTGAAAATGTTGAAATGAAAGTAAAGAAGGAATGTAGATTCATTCATGGTTGATACTGCAAGATCACAATCTTACTTTGATCAGAAAGGAAATAAATAGAGACAAAAAAAGTTTACCAACAAGATATCCCATTATAAAGCAAGAAAGTGTGATTTTTGCAAGGTAAAAGAAAAACCCACAAAGACAAAAAATAATCCAACTATACCCACTTACTGATCAACCTTCCAACCTACTTCTCCAAGTATCAAGAAGACCAATTTCTATATCCAATAAAAACTGCATAGATATAGCCAGCTAGTTACAGGCAACAATTAAAAGACTACATGGATAGCATGCAGATACAAGGAACATATTGAACATTTAGGTATGAGAGTATTTACATCTACAGTTAATAACTTAATGATTCATACCCCTTGTAAATTTGATATTCTCTTGTTTTTTCTGTAACTCCAGAATGAAAGGTGTGCTGGTTGAAATAGGGCCTTTTTTGTCACATTCTCCAAAACAATAATCGGGACAAATCCAAAACTTGGTAAGGGTATGAATGATTGATCTGTTAACTGTATTAGACTGAGGAATAGTACCCTCTGGATGCATGTTATTGAACAGTGCAAAGTTGCTTTCTCAAAATTTTGTTTGTATAATAATAATAATAATAGCTAGTTCTTAAATAGCGCTTTTCTGGACCGAAGGCCCTATCAAAGCGCTTTACAGATATATATTATTATAAATGTTTGGCAGGTACCAAGGCAAAGGTTGAGTAGGTATGTCTGCATGCATAATAAGGTAGCTCAACAGATGCAGAAACATGCAGAAACATGTAAAACCATGGCTTTTAAAATAAAGTTCCTTTCTTAAAAATGCAAACAGTTCTGTGTGCTACTACATTTTGCTACATTATTCAAGCGCTCGTGGTTACCTGTGAACATGACCAATACTATTTTCCAATGAACATAAACAGTTACAGTAATGTACTTGTGGCAAACAGTTTTTGAATTACCCCAAATAAAAAAAGTAAATGAATGGAGCTATAGTCATTTGATAATCTTACGTTCACAAATAGCTCTAAAACAACTGTTGTTTTCTTTCTACATGTACAAGTAAGATAAATTTACCTTATCAGTGATTTTCACAACTACCGGTACGTAATCTTCCAAAAGTGAAATACATGTATTTCTATCAAATTTTTCACACATTGTGAGTGTGACTAAAGTTAACATATTCGGAATAGTTGCAAACATACTTTATCTAGCAAAATTGACATCAATATCATCTGACCTAATGAAAATCCATAACCAATTCATGTCTACCGAGTCTGATAGAACCAGAGCAGGCAGCGTAAGGGTATACCTGATTGAAGAGATCCATAGATCGAGGTTTGGCCTTCCTAGGGGATTGCCTGACAGGGGATTGGGCTGGAGATACCCCACTAGGGGACCTTTTTACGCCCCCACCCCTGTATGTCCCATGCCCCCCTCTCTTGGGCTCGTTATGTTCATCTCCCAGCACCTCCTGGGCATCCATCATCAACATTTTCTATTTTGTTAAACCCCACCAAAGTGCATTTTTAACACCAATGGAGGTGTACAGGTGTATGTAATTATACCCACATGATGATTAGATTTGTCATCCCATATGGGTCCAAGAATATTTCAATGACATAGTTTTTATAATTGGAAAAAAGTGATTTATATGTTTTCCGATTGTAGATTTAGGCATGTAATATGTAGATACAACCGAAAAATAAAACATATGTCACATCCATATATAATTTAACATTCACAACATCATAAAGGATTAGATTGAGATTTAAACAAAAAAGTGATTACATAAAGACCCACATGTTAACATTAGGCAAGTTTATATCAAAGCAAAATGAAATATATATATATGATGTATTTCAAGTTCATCAAGTGCAGCATTGATACAAAAAAATTCCGTAAATTAGTAAAAGTTAAATCATGCACAGCAAAGCAAGCAAACAAGCACGGACATTTGTCAGTTTAAATCCTCAGCACAAAGGAGACATTAGTAAAGTTAATGACAAAGGATTGATAATAAGAGACAAGCGGCAATTACACAACAGATAAAACCACAGCAGCATGTAATGTGCAGGCAAAATAATGGTTAAAGAAACAAACGCAATAAATAATCAAAGAATTTAAAGACGTTAATTAGTTTCCGGTCCAGTGGCCAATGAGAGCATTAAAAAGTTGGGGAAAAGTTGTAAAGACATATGTTAGAATTAGTATCCAATTGTAATATTATGTAATGATACATGAGCATAATGATTCCAAGTACATCTACCTATGATAATTCATGTAAATGGAACATTGAATGACTATGAAAAAAGCTAGTGATATCCAAAAAGAGATTGCATGAGCACAAATTGATCATGATAACAAAATATTAAGTAAGAATCTATGGGCTGATAATTGTAGTGTGAAACTTGTAAAAATGATTTAAGGGGATCGTTATATATTGATGACGTCATACGATGAGCCGTATGACGTCATCAATATATAACAGAAATGGAAAGACAGAATGGCCGACACCTTGAGAATTCCATTTCATTGATTCTTGTATATTCTCATAAATATAAATAGATGGAACTTCGACTGCGTGCAGTCGAAAATGATGCCTCCGTCATAGAGCAAGTTTAGAAACCAAAACTGAATTTTTTTCTTCAAATTCAAGTTTCATTGTAATCCATTAACAGGTTCTCAGAATATCGTGATTACAAGCAATTTCTCATATACATATAGGACCCTTTGATCTTTGACCTCATGACCCTAAAATCTACTCAGTTCATTGGCTCTGCAAGATGTCCTGAGTTAAATAGTAATCCATCTGTCAGTTCTAATGAGAATGCGTTCACAAGCTATTTTTGCATACATAATGAGCCCATGACATTTGACCTTTGACCTCATTACCCAAGAATCTACTCAATTCATCGGCTCTGCAAGTAACATATATGATCTAAGTTTGGCAGGAATCCATCAATTGGTTCTTGAGATAACGCGATCACGAGAACGGGACGTACGGACGGACCACCCGAAAACATAATGCCTCCGGCTACTTCGTAACGGAGGCATAAAAATGAGTAAATATACAAGTACAGTGCTTATCCACCACTATGGAAATCAAATGAGAATGTGGTTTTAAGGAATATGGAAAGTTAGGTTTATTGGGATTTGGTAAAGTAAAGCAGATGGCTCTCAATCAATGATAGTTGTTTGAGAAGAATATGTCACTGAACATGTTTTTGGACAAATCACTATTGATGAGATTGAGAATTCACTATTGATGAGATTGAGGATAGTATACAAACCATTTCAGAAAGCAGCCATTTATGTCTTTCTCTGTCCAGCTTGGTCTTGCCTGCATTAGCCCCTCCACCTGTGCCCTTGGTCAGCTTGGAGAATTGTCTGCAGATAATATTTAAAAAGTGTATATTTATCTGACCTGTTGAGCATATTCATGTACTATACAATACAACAGTCGAATCTGGTTTGGCAACAACCATTTTTACAAAGACCACATTTTTATTTCCCTTAAAAATGGTTTCTCATTGAAACCTGTACTAAAGGAACCTGTCTACAAAGATCACTTTTCTTGTCTCCCTAGGGTGGTATTTATAGACAGGTTTAACGGTATCAATGGAATAAGTCAGTCACTGTTACTTCAATGTTTCCCAAGATATCTTGTATCCATGTTGCCCAAGTACCGACAACCAACATCATTTAAGTGCATAGTATCATGAATTACTGCACTTGACGCGAGAGGAACTGCAGGTTTTCTGGGGTCCTTTGCTGCAGCTTCAGCCTCTTCCATTGACCATCCTAGGTCCATTGTATTGATGTCTTTCGGAATCAATCAACACCTTTACTGAAATATACATGTACCGTTAACAACTTAATTATTCACACCCCTTGTAAATTTCATATTTTTTGGTGTTTTTCTTAACTCAAGTATGAAAGGTGGATTGTTTTGAAATAGGGCCTTTGTAGAATACTCTGAGATGTAATAAGCTTTGATATGTCACATTCTCAAGAAACATTTAACAAAAATGTCAGAAACTTGGTAAGGGTATGAATAATTTAGTTGTTAACTGTATGTATAGATCTTATTGTCCATATGCATACTCTGTGTCTGATTTGTATCCCCTTTGTTATCATTTTCCCCGATTATACACTCATTGCCTTCTGTTATACAAGCCTCATGCTATTTTAAAGGTATGCTTTCATCTATTGATTTGCCAATTTGTGTATTTATGACTGTTATGTGTATTTTAACATTGTTGGATGATAAATAAATTGAATCGAATTGAATGTTATATCATTATACTTACGTGCAGGACTCAACAAATGCTTTAAAGACCTTCCGTAGCACTTTCTCACAGTTTGGTTTCTCTTTGGAGAGTCTGTCTGTTACATCAGCTATTCCCTGCTCCTATAAACACAACAATCAGGGATGAATTTGTTATGTCAGGTAAAGCATATTGAACCAATCAATTACTGAACTCTCTCATTCCCTTAACCTTTATATCCCACAAAAAAAATATTCATGTGCAACGTTATTTTTATCATGGGATGAATATACCAAAGGCTTCAATATTATTTAATATTTTCCAGTGCAAGAATTATCTCTATTGGTATAAAAGGGTTGTTATAGAGCTAATACAAAACAGAAAATGGTAATTTTACAAAGCAATTGGGTTGCACAAAGTAATTCTACCATAAGTTGGTGCTTCTCGTTTTTGTGCAGATATGCACATGTAGCAAATGAGAGAGGTGAAGAAAGCAACCAAAGAGTTAATACACAAATCCTCCGGTTCCAGTAGCGCTGGATTCATGATAAAAAACCTGTGGTGTATCGTTCACTCTGCTTTAAGTCAAAAGGCCTCGTGCCAATCAACAATTATTTTTCTTGTATCTGGGCCATGCATGATGAACTTAGGTAGGAAGGTAGCGGTGGCAGCAGTTCCTCTCATGCACACTCATTACCGGATGGGGGGGGGGGGGAGGGGGGGGGGGGAATGTTTATTTTCTCCCTAATTCTTTGGGCAGATCTCATTAACATGTTCATTTTAATCTTGAAGATTCTGTTGTTTCTATTGAAGCACACACAAATTTCCTATCAAACCCAGAACTCAAGATCAATTATATTAAGCACATCAAATTAACACCCATCAGGTGCTCAAAGGCCGGCATGTAGAGGCGCTGTGGTCTAGTGAATAAGTCACCCGGCGGCAGATCACAAGGTACAGGGTTCAAATCACAGCCCGGAACTAATGTCCTTTGGCAAGACGCTAATATAAATTTGCCACTCTCAATCCAGGTGTTAAATGGGTTTCTGGTAGGATGCAAACGTTAATGTAGTTTGCTGGCTCGAATACTCCCCAGGGATGATGAGTTCTCTCATTTGCTAAATGCTTGGGGTAATAATATATCTGTAAAGCGGTAAGAGACATTAATTCAGCTCTATATAAATGCTGAATATTATCATTATTATTATATTGACGTACCAATTTCTCTGCAATCTTGTAGAGGATGTTCATGTTATAGAAGCGCCTTCTGTGGTCCTCTGTAGTGAACTTGAGATACATGATGGGCTTCTTCTCGTCAAACGGCATGTAGTAGTAGTTCTTGTCCACCATCTTGGGCTGCATGGGTGGGGTCATGGACACGCCCACCTCCTGCACGGGTTCAGAGGTCGTCGTCGGCTGGATTAGCTGCTCCTCTTCGGAGTCTGATTCGTCGTAGGTGGTGCGAGCCGCGTGCATGTTGCGTCCATCGATCTGGTTCCCATGGTTACCTAGAATGGTATTACAGAGGAAATAGTCAAAAGATGCTGAGTATGGAACATTCAATACAACATACAATACAACATGTCATGAACAGAATCGTGTAGAAATTGTATGGGAGCTTGACTCATAATGGTAATGTGCTGTGTAGGAATTCAAAAATGCATGTGAACCTTCCAAAGTTGGATCATTCATAATTTGTTTGAAAATGTTTCAGCGACACACAGACTGAAAGAGGTATTAATGCACTCTGGCAATGAGTCTACTAGATTAAAATGTTGAAGACCACACTCTTTGGCCCCTATATGTACAGCAATCTTTATTTCATTCATGTCATGTTTTCAATTATTATCATAGTACAGAACATCAACGATGTCCTTGAATAAAATTAAAAGAAACTTGAGGAAAAAGATGAAGTTCCTGCTGCTGCTGCTGGGCCTGGAATATCGCCTGTTTGAGCCTGCCTTTCCAGTGAGAGAAGTTGAGACAATTAATGTTGTCGGCGTTCATGATAATCAGGGAGACATCAAAGAAAGACTTGGCAACAATCATTGGTGAGAATTATGTAAATAGCTATATATATGAGCATTTCTAGTTATTAAATTTGTATTTGGGTTGAGACAATCAGCACTATTCACATGTATTATGATTGTGATATGACTACTGAAATATAAATATGATTCAGACCGTTTGATTTATTGGGAAAGATGTCTCCATAGACCCTACATGAGTGCTGACTTGAAATGACAATCTATATCAGCTATGATGAACTAAATACATTCTAGTTATGAAATATTCCTTACCTATGGATAACTCAAAGGTGATTGGTTTGTCCCCAAGCTTCTTGTCTATCATGGAAGCTTCAAAGAGACTTGCAAAGAAGAAAAATTCATCTTTCCTTCCCGGTGCAGCCTGCAGAGTGAAAAAAAGAAAGATTCATCATAAAAATAGGAAGAATATCAGTCAGATGTGCCCCACACTCGGTAAAAAAGCATTCACAACTGCTGCTCCCAAACTGTGGAATAATTTACCCAGATTTCTTTGCAACCAGCAATCTCTCAACACGTTAAAAAAATATCTCAAAACTCACCTCTTCAGTTAATGACATTAGGGTAAGGCGCACTTGAACATGTATGGAAAATGCGCTAATAAATACATTGTTATTATTATTATCATTATTGTGGAGAAATTGTGATCTCTAGCTCTTGGCACGAAGATGAAGAACATCACCAAGGACATAATGCCGCCAGGATGACGATCATCCTTGTGCTTTACATGTACCTCAATATTGAAAGATTTCTAAAAACCAACAGGGGGATGTTTCACAAAGAACCTAAGTTGAACTTAACTCTAAAGTTGGACTTCAAAATTATGGAGAGCCATTTGAAGCCTTTAAAACAAAAATATTCAAAAGCGAAAGATCCAGTATTTTAGACTTTTTATTAATTCCACATCAAGAACATGAAATCTCCTTGATAATAGAAAATATGAATCAACATTTTATGCCTTTTATAATAACTTGTACAGAATATTGTCATAGATGCTAACGGCTTTCCATAATTTTTAAGTCCAACTTAGAGATAAGTTTAACTGAGGATCTTTATGAAACACCCCCAGATCACCATCGCTTTTATGATCATCCTCATTACCACCATCATCATCAACCCCACCTCACATTCTCCTCATACCTCTGAGATTAGTAGACAGTATCCATCCTGACCCCGCCCAACTCTAGGGTGCTATCCTGAACCTCTGCTTTGATGGCTACCAGGAGTCGTCCCCTGTACATGCAGCCCTCCCCAACCCCACCCCACTATGCACATCTTCCTCACCTCTGAGATTGGTAGACAGGGCTCTGTATCCACCCTGACCGCGCCTGACTCTAGGGTGCTATCCTGTACCTCTGTCTTGATGGCTATCAGGAGTCGTCCCCTGTACATGCAGCCCTCCCCAACCCCACCCCACCTCACATCTTCCTCACCTCTGAGATTGGTAGACAGGGTTCTGTATCCACCCTGACCCCGCCCGACTCTACGGTGCTATCCTGGACCTCTGTCTTGATGGCTACCAGGAGTCGTCCCCTGTACATGCAGCCCTCCCCAACCCCACCCCACTATGCACATCTTCCTCACCTCTGAGATTGGTAGACAGGGCTCTGTATCCACCCTGACCGCGCCTGACTCTAGGGTGCTATCCTGTACCTCTGTCTTGATGGCTATCAGGAGTCGTCCCCTGTACATGCAGCCCTCCCCGACACCCTTGTTCAGCTTGCGATTGGAGTCCACCGCATTGTAGTCTCTGGTGGAGCCATACAGGTTGATCCAACTGGGTCCAAATGTTGGCAAGAACCCTGGAAAATAGGCAGGTTGAGCAACAGTATGAGGATTACACAGTGGTATAATCTATCATATGGTTAGTAGGGACCAATAGAACTATTCGAATCGCTCTGCTCTCCAAACTCTACACACATTGATTGGTGACCTGCCATTTGCTCTAGGACTTATATCACCAAAGATATCAGGTTAGGGCTATGTATGGCATTTGGTTTTGGTCAGGTTTAAGCGTCAGGAATAGGGTGAGGTTAAATGTTAGGCATAGTGCATAATGCCCTTTACCCTGTATACAGGAACAGAAATTGAACAAATCCTACACATTCAATGGGGCTACGTGACCAAGCATTTTAAGCTCTTCAAAAATATTTTGTTCCTTTGAACTATACCCCACATTGGAGGTATAATATCAATATTAATATACACGAATAAGTCTCCTCCTCTTTCTTCTTCTTCACCTTCCTCTTCTTCTTCTCCTCCTCCTCCTTCTTGTTCTTCTCCTTCTTTGTTTTAACACCAATAGATTCATAAACAATTAATAGTGCCCTACTCTAATCCATATTATGCTGTACCTTCATCATTTTCACTCGATATCTTGGCAAGGTCGATGAAGTGGGTTCCGATCGTGTCGTCGATCATGCTGTCTTTATCCTTGAGAACGATCTTCATGCGCCTACACAGCGGGGGAAACATCTCACTGAAGCAGATCTGTTCATTCCAGTTGGGATCATACCGGTGCTTCTTCACCGATGTCTTGCCCTACAGGAACGCATCATGAAAATAGGAATGTTATAATGAAATGCTTGACAATCTGCTATCTTTCGATATAACAAGTGTTATCATTATAAAAGTGAGCTCACTGCAAACAAGAAGCTTGCGCAAAAGGATACTATCACAGTTTGTAAATGAAAGGGATTTCCAAGGCAAGAAACCTTTGCAAATTGCAGAAATTCATTGTTGGGTCACTTGTCATTCATTTATTTCTCAGCATGAAACTTGTGCAAATCTGAGCAACTGACAAAAATTGCAAAGATTTCATGTGCACTGAAGTTTCTAGTTTGACAGTGATTCATGGGCTGGGGCAAAGGAGTCATACTCCCTACCCTCTGAGAAACATAGGGAGGTACATTAGTGAGAGAAAGATAAAAGGAGAAAGACAGAAAGGAAGAGTGAGAGAAAGAGAAAGGGAGAGAAAGGGAGAGAAAGAGAAAGGAATAGTGAGAGAAAGAGACAGGGAGAGGGGAAAAAGGGAGAGTGAGAGAAAGAGATAGGGTGAGTGATAGGACAGAAAGGGGAAGTGAGAGAAAGAGAAAATGAGAGTGAGAGAAAGTGAAAGAAAGAGACAGGGAGAGTGAGAAGAGGACAGAAAGGGGAAGTGAAAGAAAGAAAAGGAGAGTGAGAGAAAGATAGAGGGAGAGTGAGAGAAAGACAGAAAGGGAAAGTGAGAGAAAGACAGAAAGGGAAAGTGAGAGAAAGATAAAAGGAGAGCGAGAGAAAGATAAAGAGAGAGTGAGAGTGAGAGAAAAAGAAAGGGAGAGTGAGAGAAAGATATAGGAAGAGTGAGAGAAAGAGATAGTGAGAGTGAGAGGAAGACAGAAAAATGGAGGGCAAGAGAAAGAGAAAGAGAAATTTATATTAAAAAAAAAAAAAAAACATCAAAAAAGTGAGAAAGAGAGGTTTAATACAGCAATAAGGATTACCGTTTGCCCTGCAAATGTGACTTCAACGAAGGGATCGACTAGATCATTGAGCTCGCCAGTGATAGCTTTCTTGACGTTTGCTAGGAGACCAGAGTTCATGATAGGTAGACCCTCAGCCCTGTACACACGCACATTGAATGTCGCTCTCGGTCTGATCGTTGGGATGCCCTCGGGGAGGAGGTAGTTCCTACAAAAGATGGTCCAATTATATGATTTTTTGTATAATTCATTATTACTGACAGATATGTTGTCTCCACATTAATCATGAACAGTGCTGCCAATGTGCAACTTAACAGCACACATATATTGAAGTGATAAAGGCATATATCTCTTCATTTCTTATATTCTTTTAATTGTTATTCTCTTTTCAGGCACACACTTCCCTCCTACTAATAAAATATAGATATAGGAAAATATATATGAAAAGCCTCTACCTTATTGGTTTATTCAACACTTTTGGTAAAATAAGGTCTATCTCAAGCAATTGATATGAAGGTTTCTCTTTGCTTTCCTTCTCTTTATTCACACTTATGAAATATCAACAATCATAATAGCAGGACCCACAAGAAGAACAGAATAATATTTGTGAATAAGACAAGATTATAATTATAACAAGAATATAATCTCCTAACTTGCTTGCCATAAACTGAATCCGTGTTCTGTCAAAATATTTGTAAGTACTTGTGACAAAAACTGACTAAAGCAGTGTGTTGCTTGTTAAGAAAATCAACCAACATGAGAAAGAGGCTAATGAGAAGATTAAGACGAGGAAATCATCTTACATTTCAATATTATCTCCATCGTCTTTGGTCTTCTTGGGAGGCTTGACCGAGTCCCCCTTGCCCATGACCAAGATGTCACATTTGACGTACCCCTTGGGACCTCCATTGACGTCGTTCGGGTCAGTCAGTATGGCCCACTTGTTGTTGAACGCGTGGTCTGCATGGAGGCACAATGGAGGCACAAATTGAGGAATGAATTACAGATGGATGAGGGTGAAGGTGGTATGGGGAGGGGGTTGGGAGAGTGTGAGTAAGAGGGAGAAGGAGAGGAAGAGAGGTGGAGAAGGGAGAAGGAGGGGTGAGAAGAAGTGAGTGGCAGACAGTGAGGTGAGAGGGAGAGAGAGAGTGTGAAAGAGAGGAGAGTGGGTAATTAAGGAGGGAGAGAGATAGATAGATAGAGAGAAATTGATTGGGGGAGTGAGAAAATGTAAGCTGAGAGGGAAAATTCACATTTAAACATCATTTAACAAAACTTGACATCAGTGACAAATGACATTTTTTGTTATAAGCTAGTGAAAATCCTTGCTTCTGATTGATTATCAGCAGATTTGTCACTGATGACAAGTTTTGAGAAATGGGTCCCTGGTCCCAGTAATCAGTAGGTTAACATTCTCCATAAAGCGTCTCCAATGAACAAGGTGAACTTAACCGTCATACCTGGTGCCTGGTATAGTGTGCCTACATCAAACTTGAAGTATCCAATCACCGTCCCAGACCGCAAGACATTTCTAGAATGTAGAGCCTGCGTAAAGAAGAGAGAGTACATGAAATCATAAATACTAATAGGCTATTATAAAAAGCCATGATTCGTTTTGATATTAAATAGGGGCTATAATCTGAAAACAAGTCTATCTTTTATGTTAAGAAAACAATGTTAATCGCGATAAAAAACTGAAATGGCTTGGAACTAACTGTTAAAGATAAACTTTAGTACTGGTAATGCGATTGCATTGTTAAGAAAAGGTGTGGAAAGGATCAGAACAGTTATGTAAGTAAGCATGTAAGTATTGGTGTGCACTGCAAGGTTCTGGAGTCATCAAAATCATAATAAATTTGACCAAGTCTTGGTAAAGTAACACAGAAAGCTATATATGGGACAACACACACGGTGTCGGGGCTAATACTACCTTGATTTCCTTGTCTTTCTATGCTCATTACTCGGCCAGTATACATTTTCTTCCAAAATTCCAGACATCAACCTACTACTTGTCCAGGTTTTGGTTTCTCGTGATTTGATTTAGATTTTTGTTCGCATAAAAACAAAAGAGACATTTGCACAAGCACCAATGGTAAGTGTTAATTACAGGCAATAATAAACATGTACTATATAATACAAATGAACTTTTTTTTAAAGCATCTAAGTGGAAAAGATTGAAGTAGATAATGAATAACTTACTGTGATTTTGACGATCTTGTCAAACATGATCCCTGGTGGCTCATGGTAGTCAAACACAAACATCTGTCAAATGGAGAAAAAAACACAGAAATGTTGATATTCCCAAAAGTTTGATGGCTTAGTAGAAGAGCAGTGGTCTCGTAACCGGGAGATCCCAGGTACAAAAGCAATTCAATGCCCTCGTCCCCTTTGGTAAGGCATTAATCCTCATTAATGGGACATTTTTTCTGACTCACTCTGTATATATACAGTGCGACCCAAGAAAACACGAAACCGAGAATTATCGATGTTTTATCATAACTTAATCACAATTATAATTAATAAATGACACATATTTGTAAAGCTTAGATCCTCCTCTTTCATTTGATGCAACTGATATTTCACGCATGAGTGATAAAACTGTTTACTTACAAGCATATACATGCTATTCTAGTAGTCAGGTAAAACAATCCTCATCAATCATCGAACCGATGAACAATAATATATAAATGTATAATTCATTTCAAATGTTTCATTAGCATTGCACCATTTTTGTCATTATTAACAGGTTTTAAAGTCTGGAGTTTGGTTAGGTAGGCAGAGCCTCCTTGAAAAGATCCATCATGAAGTCAAAACCACAATATACCCAGTCATCCCACTGTTCCAAATGATGTCACAGTACAGCACATACATGTACACTGTAATAAACAGGACTATGATGATTTTTTATTAACATATTGTTGACATTTTCTGACACCCAACATGTGTAGCATGTATGTTTTTCAGACGGATGGACACAGCAAATGCTTTCATTGTAGAAGGGGCTTTTAAATGGAAGAGTTCACACTTTGTAAAGTCATGATTAATACAACAAGCAAGACACTGTAGACATAGAGAAGGGGCTTTTAAATGGGATACTTCACACCTTATAAAGTCATGATTAATACAACAAACAAGGCACTTCTTCTCATTTCTCTAATATAATAGTTGGTTCTTGTATACCGCTCATATCTGTCAGACTTGACACTCCTGGAGCTCCGCAGTTATTACCTTGGTTTTAGTATAACTCTCATTACTGCACTCTAGCACTTAAAGGAATTAGTTCCTGCCAGGTACCCATTTACATCACCTGGGTCGAGCGTGGCAAATGTAGATTAATGTCTTCCCAAAGGACATCAGTACCGTGGCGGGACTTGAACCGCGGACCTTGTGATCCACAGTCCGATGAGGTATCCACTTGACCACGACACCTCTATATATATACCTTTATATAATGCTGAGATATTCTGAAACCCAACCCAATTTGTGGTTTTGAGATGGATGACTACAGTAAACGATACTCACCTCATTGTAGAAGGGGCAGTTGGTAGATTTCTTCTCACTGGTGTATTTCTTCTTGTCTCCGACCTCAACGCAGATGACCGGGTCGATGTCCAGTCCTGCTAACTGCCTGGCTTCATGTACGGTGATGGATACCTGAGGTCAAGATGACCGACCGGAGATATCAAAATGATTAACATCGTTCCTAACAACGAAAAAAATACACGGTGGCGACGGGCGATTCGCCCCCTAAACCTCTGAAATCGCCACGGTAAAAATCAAGACGAGGGCGAAAAAAAATCAATATATCTTGAAAAATCGCCCCCGCCATAAATTGATATTCCCTAGGAATTAATAAATCAATTTATTGATGTGTCTGAGTGAAATCTCCGTTCCAACTACCAACTCCAAAACTAGAAACTTCCATCAACATTTTAAAAGTTTTGTGAGTTGCAGCGGATCGGCGGTCGTACCTACTGTAGCTAGATCTACGGCGGTATCCGCCTGCCTGCGCCTAAGCTCCCGGCGGCCGGACAGGCCACCGGCACCGATGTAGTTTCGTGCACAGCATGAATGCATACGTAGTTCGCACACGTTCACAATACACAGAAACGTACTAGCTCAGCTCCAGCGCGCGCCCGCACGCTCCTAGTATGAAGCAAATAAGTATTTGCGAGTGACGAGAGCTGAACTGCTAGCGACCAAATTGGTACGTAATATGTTTATTTAGTCTTTTTTCTGGCCCTAATTTTTATCATGGACAATGCAATCCCATTAAAAAAAATGTTATTCCGTCTAAAATTGTGTTATTTATAAGTTAAAACCATTAAATGCGAGTATATTTTTACTGTTGTCCCACATACTGATATATTTGTTATCACGAAACGTGCAAAATCAATGCCGGATTTTTTTTCTGTAAAATCGGTATAAAGCAAGTTTCGTACACAGAAATTGAATTTTGTTATAAAAAAACCGTAAATAAATATATAAAGGATGTTCCTACTCCTCAGAATTTTTCTTACAACTGTTTAATTAAATTAAAATGTTCATATACGATCGATGCCAGGCCAATTGTCATGAGTGATGACACCAATTTCTGTCTACGAAATGAAACTAGCTTTGGCTTGGCCTTTAGAATTAGAGTCTATAAAAAAAAAAATAAGGCCATGATTTTGCATGTTTCGGCATAACAAATACATCGGTATGTAGGACAACAGTAAACATATTTACTCACATTTAATGGTTATAAATGTTATAAATAACACAATTTTAAAGGGAGTTAGTCTACATTTTTGTTTAATGGGATTGCATTGTCCATGATAACAACTAAATTTGGGACAGAAAAAAAGACTAAATAACATATTACCTACCAATTTGGTTGCTAGTAGTATGATGGCTAAGGAAAAACACAACTTATTGTTACAGCTTACAATATGGCTTTAAGGAAGTAGCCCCTTGGTTTTTTTTAGGCAATGGGGAAAAGTAGCCCCCATAACAAAAATTAATTCCTAGCCCGCGTGTCAGTGATAATATTTTCTTAGGATATGAAAAACGAAGTACAGTTAAACAAAACACTCCTTTTGACAAGTTTTAGTTATATGTATATGTAAATCATAAAGCCACATGTTTAAAAAAAAGTGAATAAATCCTGGGTATCTGAATGTCTGCAATACTCTACATGACATATGTACGCTACAATTGTATCTATATTTGCCTTAGCTTGGAATTTAATTAGGTAAAACCGTGTTTAATAAAAAATACAACCTTTAAAAAAAAAAGCCCCCCTGAGCTCCAAAATAGCCACCGCAAAATAATTAAGGGGGGCTATTTTTTTAAGGGAAAATCTGAAAAGAGCCCTCGTAAAAAAAAAAGTAATTTTTTGGTTGGTTCCTAACCTTTTCAGAGCCTTATTTTTAAATACAGTTAACAACTAAATTATTCAAATCCCTTGTAAATTTTATTTTGTGTTTTTCGTAACTCAAGAATGAAAGGTGCAACTATTCATTTGATTGCAATTCCATTGCATAAGTGTTGCGTTTGATTTCAAATGCAACACTTTTCCACATCAAACGCAACTATATGCTAGATATACATGACCAAATGCAAAGTTGCGCTTGAAAATCAAACGCAACTTTCTTTATGCAATGCGCAGTTGCGTTTGATTGCAAGTTGCATATGATATTTGCGTTTGATCTGAGTTGCGATCAATCACAACTTCATTTTTATGCAAGAGAGCCCTGGTTGAATAAAGGGTCTTTTTTAATACTGTTTGATATAAGCTTCAATTTATCACATTCTTAAGAAATGTAAATTTGGACAAATCAACTTTTTTTACATACTAAAAAAATTACAAAAATTTAGAAAGGGTATGAATAATTTGTAGTTATTAACTGTATTTCACTTTACTGTCATCTTTCAAGTACACTTGCCACATTTCCATGAACATTAACGTTCCTGCTTTGACATAAACCTTGTCAATTCTCACACAATTCTGAAAAGCACACTTATAACACAGGCTACTGGTTCATTACAAGTTTTGGCAAGCTAACACATTAGTTAACCAAATGAAAATACCTGTATACTGGATTAAAAGGCTTGTCTTTTCCTCTATAAATCTAAAATTTCTCTTGAAATGTGAAGTTTGATGCAAAGAAACACCGATTTCATCAAGATAAACAATCAATGAAAAAATATTGATATCTCTGTAAAATGTACATACGAATGTTCTGTATGATTGCTTCAATATGAATTATAGTTAAAAAGTATATTGTTTGATAATAATTCATCTTGAATTGAATTATTACTATATTCTCTAAAGCATCCATTACATTTCTGGGGTTCGTTGTAGCAATACCAGTGAATTATTCTTGAATAAACTTTAAAAAGCAAATAACTTCAAAGTTATATTTATCCTAAATTGCATATCCATTCCACAATCCCCATAAACATAAAAAATGTAATGGGCATTGCGCAATTCTTCCAGCACAGAGTCTGCGAGACTGGAACACTTCAGAATAAACATCTGTTACACAATGAGCTATTGTTGTCAGCCTCGACTGAAGTGCCTGTCTATTGATTGGTATATAGCAAAACAAGTACAGGGTGGCTCAAAAGAAAATAGGGGACGTGTGAAAAATGAGGGTATTAAACGTAGGCCAGGAGAAGCATGCATGATTTGAATGAATGGACCCTATGAATTGTGAAATGCATTTTTTTTTGAAACCTTACAATTGAATAAATTCAGCTGAAGAGGAATGCACTTACATCCCCATTTCCATTTAGAATGCATTTCTCTACATTTAGATTAATTAACATTTCCAACAAGATCCATTACAATATTCATATCAGAAGGCAGCAGACAATATCTCTTTAAACCCTTTTCTTTTATTCTTGTGCTATTATCTCATCATGTCCATGGCTCTGCTCCACAGTACAACATTACAAATCATTACTGGTACATTTAATCTAGATCTTTCCACTCTCAAAAATGATTTTTACACTCTCAAACATATGGATTTCTTGTTCTTCTTAAGCTCAATACTACGAGGGGAGAAAGAATGCTCTCCCTCAAGAGAATTGTGATAGCAGATCACTTGAAGTATTAAACAAATATCTAAAAATGTGTACCGTATGTTTGATTTGGCATATAATTCATTGTTCTTTTTCAGTTTTTGTATGCTGAAATCCCAGTTGTTCTTTTGAGTATACTGCAGATGGTTTCATGATTTTATCCTTTGCACTAGTTTGCCTTGAGCTTTTGATTTCAAGTGGATTTGGCACCAAAATATTATATATTATTATTATTGCTAAATTTATTACTCATTGCGGATATAGTATCAAAAATAATATCGCCAGTGACATTCGTTTGTCTCGCAATGTATGGTCAACAAGGGATCAAAAGATTACAATGTTTCGTGCATACAATATATTTCATCACCTGACGAAGTGTTGCAGCGGCGCACGAAACGTCATGATCTTTTGATCCCTTGTTGACCATACATTGCGAGACAAACGAATGTCACTGGTGATATTATTTTCGATATTATTATTATTGACTAGAAGGTTAAAACATATGAGATATATAGCCAACCTGGAAATCTTGAAACTTCTGTGCCGGATTCTCACTGCCGATAGGCCCCATCTTCTTATACGGAGGGATCTCGGGCTCCTCTTCAACGTCGCTTTCATCCCCCATCACGCTGACGTCCATCTCGTCGATCTCCAGGAGCGGTGCCTCCTCTGTGTCCAAGTAAAGCATGGATTCAATATGTGCAAAAGAGCCCCGAAGGGCAATAGATGTTAGTATGAGGTTGTTAGTAGAGAGAGGTGCATAAAGAATAGAATGAGTGAATTAGTTAACTACATGTATAACATTTACATGTATGTAATGCATGGTTTATGTGGTTAGTAGAAAAATATATGAAGAAAAATATTAATATGCATGGAATAAAATAGAATGATTGAGTGAAATCGTAACTAGAACATTAAAGTAGAGAATGAATTCAATAAGTGCAAAAGAGCCCCAAAGGGGAATACATGTAGATGTTATTATGGAATTAAGTAACTAGTATAGACAACTATGCATAGAATAGAATGAGTGGGTTAGTGTTACTATAACATCTAAGTTAAGGCATGGTAAGTGTGGTTAGTAGATAAGTAGAAATATATGCATGGGACAGAACAGAATTATTGAACTACTAAAGTAAAGAATGGATTCAATATGAGCATAATATCCTCAAAATGTAAGCATGGGATTTGATGGTGAGAAAAGAAAGGGGTATATAATACATTGAGTTATACATGTAAGTAAATAGTTAACTATAACACCTACAGTGTAAGTAACATAGTAATGTCATTATTGGAAAAACGTGCATGGAATAGAATTTTCAAGATCATCAGATGGTGATGTAGCGGCAAACAGATTTCTCATTTAGCTTGCTTTCATGTGCCCATATTTAAAAACAAACAAGAGCATTTATTTTCTGATATTTCCTGAAAGCTTGCTTGCTAGTAAAGCATGGATTCAATATGTGCAAAAGAGTTTCTAAGGGCAACAGATGTTAGTATGAGGAGGTTAGCATAGAGAGAGAGGTACAGGGAATAGAAAGAATGAATTAGTGAACTATACTTCTAAAGTAAGGCATGGTTGGTGTGATTAGTAGAAGAAATATACATGGAACTGAATAGAATGAGTTAACTATTACAAGTACCCGGTAAGGTACATGTATAGATTCATTACGAGCAGAAGAGCCCCAAAATGAGGAGCAAATATTTTCATGTGAAGTGCTTACTAATGGGAGGTGCATGCATACAATAGAAAAGAGTGATTTAGTTAACTATAACATCTACGCATGACTGCAGTACACCTGTAAATTCAAAAGAGCCCCGAGGAGCAATAGATTTGTTATGTTTTTCTGTGACAGAGGGGATATTCAAAACATTCAAAAAGACTCTGTTGGCTCATGTGTAGAATTAGGTACTAATAGTTAGGGGAAAAGGTACATTTTGGATGAGAAAAGGGCATCAGTGAACTACAATACCAGTATAACATCAAAGTAAATTAGGATGGATTGAATTATATCTAGGTGTTCAAAAGCCCAAAATGTCAATACATGTGGATGCATAACAGCCAAGGCAGTAAGTGGGCAAAGAAGTATGCATGGAATGGAAGTGTTACAATGAAGTAAAATTAAATAACTTACAAGTTGTTAGAAAATATTATGATTGTTTTACAAATTAAATAGTGTATTACAATATTCAAAGAGATGTGCAAGACTTAAAATCTCCCCAGCAAGGGCTAAATTGGGACACCAATAAGTAACAGCACAGAATAATTCTACAATGCATATCCTGACACAAATGCACAGACAAACTAATAACCCATGATACACATACGGTACAAATCCAAGTGGACTTCATCTTGCGTATGTCAAGAGCGAAAACTGTAAAGTCCAAGTGGACTGATATATATCAATAAACACTTAGTCATCAACTGCAATGTACAAATGAATTTGTGTTTAAAATTTAGAATAACCTATACCCCACAAACCCCATGCAGAGGCTATAATACAAATCCTTAGAAGCTAGCCCCAATCTCATCAATACATGTCTGTAAAACTTCAAACTAAATTGCATGCTCTCCCAGAAAATACAATTGAAGTCTATCACATAAACACTAACTATATCAATTGTTCCATTAACTCGTACAAGAAAAAGGATGCAATGCATTTGCAGTTTAAAATATCAAAGCTACAAAATATCCCCAATTAAATAAATGCTGTAATATTCAATTTTCAGTGGGTATGAATGATCCATTTACTTGTTTCAATCTTTAAAACATTTTAATTTCTTTGTTAACTTTTTTGAACTATGCCAAGTAACAATCCTGCTCAAGAATACATGGCAGCACTGAACTATCAATTTTGACTACAAATTGATACCTTTTTCCCCCTTCTTGTGCTACATTCTTTTCTTTCTGAAACAGAATCTGATACATGCATCTTCAATAGAGTGTAAGAAAGCCTTGCCCTGTATACTTACTGCCGATCCTCTCTATACCAACATCTGCTACGTATTCATCTTTCTTCTTCTTTTTCTTCAGTTTCATCTTGCCAAGCATGCTCTTTGAACTAAGGAAATGAAGGAGAAACAGAAATATATCAATCCTAAATATATGTATACCGGTATATATATATATATATATGTATAGTGTAGAGGGGAAAAGGTGAAAGAGGGTGAAATGTAGCTTTCTGTGCAATCTAATTCTAATCATATAAACTAACACTGTATACACTTTAGACTAGTCCAAACTATTATTATTTCAACTTTCTAGCTTTGTAAGACTCTTTTTTCCAGGAGAGGGGGGGGGGGGGGGGGGGGGGGGCCATATCACTTATATTTATAGACAATTTCATTTGAAAACCATGTATGTTCTCAACAACCTCTTTATGTGCACAAACAAGTTTATAATACATCAACTGAGATTGCATGAGAATATAATTGAGTGTTGAATACACTAAAAAAGACATGCTTACATTATCAACGTTTTAAAACTGCTCTATATCCACCTTCCACATCCTCCCACCCAATCAGTAACCAATAAAGACACACAGAAGTGGGCTCTCATGGGGAATTTGACACCATTTGGGTGCTAACCCCCCCCCCAAATAACAGGTGTTTTCAATCACCAGGATCATCCTTCAGTTTTATGACAAGCTTTATGTATAATGCTGTTTTCTCCATATGGTAATGTCCTTATCTGACATTTGCACCACCCAAAGACTCTTTGAGAGACTCTCTGAGAGACAGACGAGGGGGTATTTGTTGAGTTTGCTGTGTGCAGACTTGTACACCTATTAATGGTATTTCCACCAAGTCTGTTGTCAGCGAATTATGACCTTCTGCATACACATAGAAGCTGATGACTCTCTCCCTTTAAATTCACATTTCTGAGTACGACTAGTGCCCCCTCTACTGTTGGACTCATGCCATGTCACCAAGGATTAGTAATTTACAAACCTCTTGTTAGAGCTCAGACTCTGTGAGGACCCATGGTGCGCCCCCTTCTTCATGAGCTGGAAGCTCTCTGAGTAGACGGACCGCGACCCGTCTTCATCGAAGTCCATCTCCTGTCCCATGAACCCCAGGTTATCTGATGCATGATGGGAAGGAGGAGGGGCCGTGAAGGTCTCCTGCTGCCAATCACCCACGGTGCCGTCCGGCGCCTGGTAGAACACCTCAAAGAAGATGGAGACCTGTTTGGATAAATACCATACATGCATTGTTTGAATTCTTTTTCTTCAGTTTGATTTGACATAGTTTGCAAATGTATAAACCAACTATCGCAGGTTAAAGATTATTTTAGATTATTTCAATACATCAACTACTGAATTCTCTCAATTACAGGCTTAATACAGGATCCACTTGGCTCCCATTTATACAATCGGTGAATCAAATCAAATAGAAAAAAACGTCTACACTATAAAGCATATTAATCTCATGCAATTTTATAAGAGCAAAATTCAATGAAAATCTAAAGAAATTTTTACAAAATATTAAGCTAATAACCATGGGGACAACTGAAAGAAACTACATGTTCTAATGGAAAGAAAGTTATTCAAATTACATATAAAAAAAACACTAAAAATCAGTGATTTAAGAAGGTTTGATTTCTTGCCAACCCTGGAAATACTGGAGTTACTATAACTTTATCTTCTTACAACACTTTAACCCGTTGACCACTGGATTCTCGCATTGACATAGGCTTAATACAGGAGCCACCCGGTTCCAGTAGACAATGGGTTATAACCAACTTCTCATTGCACTATCAAAGAAGACACATTGCCTTTTACAGGCTTGAGTGCATGCAATTACTGTGTGCAGACTACATGTATGTACTGATGCTTGACTGCTCTTGATTCAAAACCAACTCTTTCACTGAAGTACTACAATACAGCCTTAATCTTTTGTCTGATTTCAAAGTAAAAACAGATTCTTAAAGATAAAGTTGAGTACCGGGCGGTACTGCATTGTTATGTGATTACATTGTGAAATAAAACTGCCTGAAAGCAACTGGGACAGGTTATGAGATTAAGGTTGACTACATCATGGACCTACTTACATGTAGTACATTAAGAAATTACCACACCCTCAATGCTAAACTGGAGACAGTGCTTGCCTTTCATTCTTACCCTTGCATTTTCGGGGGTCACAAGATCTGTGTGGGATGCGTGTAAGGTGGGATGCGTGTAAGGTGGGATGCGTGTAAGGTGGGATGCGTGTAAGGTGGGATGCGTGTAAGGTGGGATGCGTGTAAGGTGGGATGCGTGTAAGGTGGGATGCGTGTAAGGGAGGACGACGTAGATGATTAAAGAAATACTAAATATATTAAAAAACAGAGAATGTGGACTACTCACATGCATTCCCCGGTTGTTACTGTCCAGTAGGGGTTCTCCAATCTTCAATGACCCTCTCTCCATGACCTCCTGGAGCACCATCCTGAATGACCCTATCGACCTGACAATGCAAGACATGAAACAAAATTCATTAAAGATATATTTGAGTTATAAGTTAAAGATATATCTGGTCATGCAATTGTATTGTGGAAGAAACAGTGTGGAATCGATCAGAAAGGGTTGATCATTTAGCATTATAATTATTGGTGTGTATTGCAAGGTTCTTGAATCATCAAAATGATAAGAAATTTGGCACAGTCTTGGTAAAGTTACAAGCCCTGTACACAGAAAGATTATGGGACTACATGAACATGTTGCATAAAAATGTTACATGCCATATTTAGAATATTTAGGCATTTGAAGAGCCATGCTTTTCAGGGAACATTTTTAATCTGATGTTCTTCCACACTTGCATAATAAACAATGATAACGCTTACTCATTATTTTTCACCTCTTCCCAGAACTCAACCTTCTCTTTTATTACATCATAAATAACAAGCAACTCAATCAAATAATGCAGACTTTTTTTTTCTCTCTTTCTCTCTCTGATGTGTCACTCTCTAATTGCAACACAAAGTAGTCTAAAACATGGTCGGTTTAGAAGCTAATCTTTATCCTGTGCGAACTGAATTTGATCTATCCTCTAAGATTCATGAAAATCACCAAGCTCCAATTTATTTTTGAGGGGATTTATTATCACATGTGCAGAGGGAATCAGAGAGAGAGAGAGAGAGAGAGAGAGAGAAAGAGAGGCAGGGTGAGATGGAGAAATTGTGTGATACTGAGTTTTAAAACAATATCAGACCAAAAAAGAGATGAAGATGGTTGGAAAGTAAAAGAGAAGGAAACAGGTACATTGTAGATTTGAACAGAAACTTACTTGTTGGAAAGGTATTTGTTGAAGCTGACGACTGTAACTTCCAGCATCTCATCTCTTTCAATACCGCTCCCCATGGCCCATTCAAATTGCTAAGTAAAGAAAACAAAATGTTACTGACAATTCATTTAAATCATTATTGCAGTTGTATTCTACATGTACACATAAATACCATCATTTCAAAGACATAACTTATTTGTAATGACAGAATGTGTAGTGAATTTTAAAAAATCCAGCTGAGGAACTTCTGACCAGAAAGAATAATATGTGAGAGACTTGTAAAAGAAGGATAGATCAGAAGCTGAACTAAAGACTGGCTTAACCATTACAGATTGAGAGAAAATAAGCAGTAGAAGAGAGAGCGATATTAATATTGAGAGAGAGAGAGAGAAAATAGAAATAGATATCAAGATTTATAAGTAAAAGAACTATAATTATAAAGACAGGAAGAACAAAAAAGGTGAAAGAGTGAGAGACACACAGAGGAAGAGAGAGAGAGAGAGAGAGAGAGAGGGTGAGAGAGAGAGAGAGAGAGAGAGAGAGAGAGGGTGAGAGAGAGAGAGAGAGAGGGTGAGAGAGAAATGATGAAAGAGATTGAGATTAAATTTGGACAATATCTTTTGACAAACTATTTTTTGACAAGTAAATAGAAATAGATATAAAGATTTATAAGTAAAAGAACTATAATTATAAAGACAGGAAGAAGAAAAAAGGTGAAAGAGTGAGACACACAGAGAAAGAGAGGGAAAGAGAGGGAGGGAGAGAGAGAGAAATGATGAACGAGATTGAGATAGAACTGGGACAATTTTTTTTGACAAACTTACCTCATCCCAAACCACCTCATCTGCAATATTTTCATACGTTTGTGTCATTTGGCTTACACCTAAAAGAAAAGAAATAAATAAAGAAATACAAAGAATAGATAAGATACTGTTACATGTAGATGCATCTTCATGTCTCCCAATAGCTGGGTTGTCAATATTAGACAACATTCATGGTGCTAAGGCAAAGCAAGGGAGCCTTACATAATGATCACTCACAAAGTAAACATTTGTTCATTGGATATCAAGAAATAGCAAACACAAATTTATCAAGTATCAGTTGACATTTCATTGGAGAGCAATTCAAATAATTTGTTTGACAACTTGTAAATGCACAAATATACAGGTAGAGATACATCATGTACAGGAGCAATTGTTTGAGCATACTTACGCACAACTCAAATAAATCTATGGTATTGTAAATCTTTGGCTAGACAATACCAGTGCAAAGAATATCAAAAGGTGAAAAGTTTTGACATTTTCAGGAAATATTTGTACAACAACAGACCTTCCTTTTGCAAACAGTCTTCAGGGATAAATTTGAAGAAAACAAGACAGAACAGCTTGTTCTTGAATCTACATGTACATGTAATGCCACCATCAGCACCAATTCTCTTTGTTGAAGACTTGGCACGCACTAACACAGTCTCAACATTAATGTGTTGATGCAACTTATGATATATATTCAATGCCCTATCAAATCATTCAATCTATTTCACATACACCTGTATATACATTTTAGTCATCAGAGAATCAACCACAAAAAGATGTCTTATTCCATGACATGAAAGTGTACAGAGAATGGCAAACATGTCTGTTACATATAAAAGGGCTCCATCCTTCAGAAAGATGGAGTTTCCTATTAAACTGAATTACCAGAATACAAATTTAACAATAGATTTATTACTGGATAACAATGTCCCCACATTCTATCCTCTGTCCACAAAGAGGCAATACGAACTATTGATACAATGAAAAAAAAATCAATAGAAGTGACAACCTTCTTGCATACAGCTAATCATCTATTAGTAAAACAAGACATTATTTGTCTAAAGTACAACTTTCTAAAGTTACAGCCTTACAGGGAAACTGAACAAGAGCACCAACAAAATTGCTATCAACTATCTGGTCTTAATTGGCCTATACATGTAGCTATTAACCATGATGAACATTCTAGAAAAACCTAAAAATCTAAATTGTTGCTGGAATCATGGACCTACATGCTGGAATTCAGTCTCTTTTTTCAGTATGTGAATAATAAACACATCCCAATTAAAGATCAGTGAAGAAAACTTAGACCCAAGCCCTTAAAATAATTATCAAAATAATGATACAATGAAAAAAGATTCAACATAGATATAGGTACATGTATCTTCACAGTTATGTTTTAAATGACAATAACTCCATTGCAATTGTAACATGTTTCAACATACATGTACATCTGTCCAAATTATTTTAGCAAACGCACTTCTACATGTATAACTATCTAAAATGTTCCTGTCTTAATGACATATGACACGTTTGCAGACTTCAAAACAAGGTCATACCTGCAGCCACCAATATCATAATTAAAATATAATAACACAGCTAGCTTAATTAACAGAACAGACAAATACATGTACCGGTAAATGGAAATACAGTGTCATTGTGTTCCTATTTATGCTAAATTAGACAAAGAGTAAGGGCGGACCTGATAACTACTTTTTCCAAAGAATGGATATATTGATTTTCTCTGGCACAATAGAGACGGTCAAACCATATAAACATAGGACCGTATGGTATACTGTGCATGTACAGTGTTTACAAGTATAAGGATACTCAATAAAGTACAGGAGTGAAAGTTCTATGGGGACCCAACTGCTTCAAACAACTTTTTTATTAATTTCCTCTTGCCAGACCATATGGTAGGGTTCCCGAGCGCTACAGACAGTGATGGTGTAAACAATATTTTGTCATACTTTGTAGGCAAATTATGATAATGTTAAGAACACTTTTGTGTATGTAAAAACAGTGTGTTTATGATTTATGGTACTTGAATAACACCATTATGTACATGTAACTAAACTCTCAACTGATGTTTCTTTCATGTGATCTCATTTCCATATTGATGTCGTGGATAAACTAATTGAACACCCTTGAAGTAAACAACCACTATGATTCTCTCTTCTTCATTGAAATACAATTCTTTCAAAATCAATACATTTCTAATGAAATTGTCTTCAAACTTGTACAGTAGGCAAAATTACTTTCTTCTTTCTTAAAAAAGTTAAGTTTGCAAGTTTTCATACTGTATCTTCCCAATTTTACTTTTCTCATCTTATCTACTCTATAATACCACCCATACATTCACACATTTTGTGTTCCTTCTTCATCACTGTCACCAGGCGTCCTGGTAGGCTTATACCACTTCTTGATTTTCTTGTCCTTTGCTCCTTTTAAACTGCAATAAGCCCATTTCTGGATTATTGAATAACAGGGAGGGGGCAGATGGTCACCTCTAGGGATGATTATTGTTATGAGAATTGATGGGCCATACCCAAGGAGGGGACAGCATTCTGGACCCTCTCCCCCACCTCTCACCACCATCACCACTAGCACAACCATCAACTTTATTAGTACTTGTAGCACTTTAAATTCATCTTCCATTCATCTTTAAACCTTTTCCTTACCCCTATTTTTGTCCCATCATTTTTCCGTCGAAAGTGTACTTTGTGTTTACTTAAATCTTTAATCCCCTCTGTCTATTCAAAGCTCTTTTGCATCTCATTTATTGATTACTTCTCTTCTATCCCACCATTCTCTGCCTCATATTTGTTCTCCTTCACTCACAGCCTCTGTGAGTTGAACTCTGCTTTATATAGGCTTCATCCGTTTCCAAATAATCTATCTATCTAAGTATCTTCTCCCGGTTCGGAGGTTGATTGCGCCATTCTGGTGCACTCTTGCAGTTTTAGTCCACTCCAGTTCTTGAAATTTTCTTCCCAGTTGATTCTGGGTCTCCCTCTAGGTCTACTTCCTTCCACTTTTCCTTCCAAATTCCAATACATCCTTTAAGAGGCTTTGGTGCCTTTTAACATGACCAAAGTATTTGATTTTTCTCTCCTTAACTAATCCTACTAGTGCAATTTGTTTACGCCCTGCCATTTGCAGTATCTCTCTGTTGGTTTTCATTCGTTTCCAGGATATTTTCATCATTCTTCAGTAATAATAAAAAGGGTGCTCATAAAGCGCTTTCCACTGAAGTCTCTAAGCTCTGTAACAAACAAAATAGACTAATAAACAATTATATATTAAACAAAACTAAATTACAAATAAACCTACAAATTACAATACATATGAAATATACATGTACATCAATGTGAAAAGAGTAAGTTAATCATCGAAAGCAATTTTGAATAAATGTGTTTTGAATTGGTTGACAGTCTGACATTTTTTTGACATATTTGTGCAAAAGCTCAGCAGAAGCTTTGCGAAAAGAGCGATGACCGAGAAAGAGTTGACACCAAAGTAGACACAAGGTTTAATTGTGAAGACGATTTCTTTTTTCCATGTACATGTATGTTTTGTTTTGTTTTTTGTTGTTGTTTTGTTGTTGTTTTGTTGTGTTTGTTGTTGTTGTTTTGTTGTGTTCTTGTTTTTCTTGTTTTTTATTTACTCATCTCTCTTACAAGTTAACAGATGGTTCTTCTCTGAGCTTTGACCTATATTTTTTCCCCTGAAAATGAATCTCTTTGAAAAAGCGGATCAGTTACCTCAAGATATTCCATTTTCACTAGTTAGTGGTGGTTTTTCCTTTGAAAAAAATTGAATAGTGTAACCATTAATACTTTGCTCATTCTTGTGGCTGTATGGATACAGGCCTGAATTACAATCAAATAAATGGTAGTACCAAGATTGCAAGACATAGGCTTATGCAACCTACACAATTCAGTGATAAACATCTCTATGACAAGTCAACATCACGAAAATCGAAACATAATCGACTTCACATTTATCAAGATCCGATTATAATTGAAGTTGGACAGTTATAATCAAGGTCTATCTTCCAAAAGCAGCTCAACACCATGTCGTTATATGCGAGTTATGTGTGGTAAACACGATTAGAAGACAGTGAGTATAATCAATAACCACAAACTTACCTCTAAAAGTTATTTTAGCAAGCCGTTCCCCCTTGGAATGAAACCCGCGGGCACTCTGGACGTGTACGATCAGCGACATCTTGAAAGAGTTTCCACCCTAAAGTGCAGGGCCAAGATGAGGCTGGTGGTAACAACATCCACACCTCCTCAAATCTTTGCAGTCAACTTGATCAAGATATTACAGTTCCAGTATACTCCATTTTGTTATCGCGGTCTTGTTATGTTTTTTACCTACAGTGTACATATGCTGTATTCGATCGCAGCAAACTAGCCAGGTGCTCTCAATTGTGAAAGGGTAAAATTTGAATAAGAATAGATGAGCTAACAGCAGTTGTCGGTTCAATAGTTCCGTGCATTCCGTCGTTTACCTTACATACAGCATACATGGACACACGTTACATGTAATACCGTGCAGCGCTGTCATCGGCTGGACGAAGATACCACAACCTGTCGCCGCTCCTCTCAAAATAGAAGAAAGTTTGTGAAAGCTCGTCGATTTCTCAAAGGGTAGTCAACTGCCCTAAAATACATCAAGTTCCTTTACTTTGCGCCTTTTCATCTAGACATACATTATTTCTATGTATAGATTAAAATATATTCTAAAATGTTAACTTTTAAATAGTTGATTATAATAAGAACAATAAACTTGAATATATTTCTTCACAATTTACCCCTCGAAAGCTATAATGGAACAGTCTCAAAGCAATAATAGTTCAACGTTGTCTTCATACATTACGCAACATGGATTTGCATGCACCTGTTTGTGTGCGTGATATCTGGAAGAATTTTAGATTCCTATAATCTTATTGATATTCAATCATATTTTGGCAATAATAATTATATGTATGAATGAAAATGATTTCTCCCTTTCTTCATGCCGATGGTATAAGAATTTGAATACCATTCAAACATCAGACCTGTTTACCAATGTACATAATTATATAGGCCTATTTAAATTCCTACGAAATGTACAAAGATCCTGCGGGGATCTTACGATGTTATTACGACGTTCGTACGACCGCCTTACGAAGAGAGGGTTTCGTACGAGGTTGAAAAAATTTTGGACAAGGCCATCGACAAGTCTGCGAACTTACGAACGGTCCACGAACGCTTTTTTCGTTTTTAGTTTCAAAATTTCGATATGGCGGGAGGGGGGGGGGGTGAAATTGACCTCCTAGCTATAGTGCACTATTAGAAATGTACATCCTTATAGAAAAGATATAAGCATTTATCAGGTTCTTTTTATTATAACTTCCCTGAATTTTGAAGCAATGTATAGATGGAAAAAAGGAGAGGGGGAGGGTCAGCAAGCCTCCATTGTCGCTTTTAATCGTATTCTGGCTCGTTTTCCCCGATAAAGTTTTGATACCGTTATAATGACATCAATTCAAGCTGAAACAAAACCGTAAAAAGGCCCTCTTGCGACCGATGTTTAGTCTGTGTATCATATCCGCAACCACTGGCCGAATGACGTGTTGGTTGCACGAGTTGGAAGTGGTGATTCCATGATTATTGGTAAAATGACAATTCGTGGGGGAGGGAGGGGCGGGACGTAGCTCTCGCCTCGTACGTCTATACTCTATATGCAAGATATCGTTTGTCCTTTTCTATCGGTTTTCTATGACTGTTCTTTCCTGGAAACTTTGTGTTATTTATTTATTTATTTATTTATTTCTAATCTTTTGACAGAGTAGCCCATTCACCAACAAGTAGTGGTCTTCCATGGGGCCCTGCATAAACATGAACATAATGTTATATTTTGCTTGTGCAAATATCCATCAACTGAAAAATATTTATAGTCAGTTTCTTTCGAGATACAATTCCATTCAGTAGTTTAGGTTAGGAGGGGCTTAGGGAACGTACCCCCTCCCAATCAAATGGTGAAAAGAGGAAAGGGAGAGAGAGAAAGAGAGAGAGAGAGAGAGAGAGAGGGGGGGGGGGGAGAGAAAGAGGGAGAGGGAGAGGGAGAAAAGGCAAATGGGTAAAATGAACGTGAGAGCAAGGTGCCACGACCCGGTCCCTCTACCACTCTTTCCCGATAAGCCCATTGATTGATTGATTGATTGATTGATTGATTGATTGATTGATTGATTGATCTTTATTCACCAAGTTGCCAACATACGATATACAACAATAACAGATCAAAATTAAGTCAGCTTGAACAGGATAACCCACGAAAGCTCGAGAGCTTATTTCCAGTGGGGTCCCCGACAGACATGCACACAATTAATAAGTTAAAATAGTAATATTTACAGAAACTGATAAGAACAAAAACTTATTAAAGATAATACGACACCGCGTTTTTGTCTTATGTTTTATGTATTACATGTTTTACATGTTACACCAATGGAAAACAAATTTCTGTATTATATTATTATTATTGACAATAAAAACTTGAGTTTTGAATCTTGAATCTTGAATAATGATAATAACAACATTAAACTGATGATAATAAGTACATTGACTACGAGAAATAAGCGATGATTGTATTGAGCCTATGTGGATGCGATAATACAGCAGTCAATGGGTTAATGGCTTTGTAGTGGATTCGTATTTAACTCACCTTCATGTATATAGCACGACCACCTTTAATGATAACGACCTTTACATTTATACGAATATAATTCATCGTAATCTGTAAATATTGCATATCATTTACATTATTCCTTTACGAGGAAGTACAGTACCATTTATGTTAGATAAGCTTCCAGCTCACATAGTCGTTAGGATTTCACCGCAAGTTTCGATGAACGGACCTTTAGTTTTTGTTTCTATATAATGTCTTATTTTAGGAAGAAAAAAAAATGTTTTCGAGGTTCCCGCGCCTGTAGTGATAGGCCTGTATCGCAATCATATCAACAGCGATATGGACGTGCCACGAGATCCATTTCCATGAACATTATATTTGTCCAGGATCATTAAGAAAAATAAATCAATACAAACGGGATTGAAATAAATTATTATAAATTAAAGCTTTCCTTCATGAAGAAGTTTTATCTAAAATGAACTTACACTGTTTTGATGCCAATATATCGTTTGAATATTTCACTTCTTATGTTATTCCAACGTGTCTGTGATTCCATACTTCTAATGTGTATGCGCAATTTCACAATGATAATTCGACTTTTATCTGATCTGTATATTTTGCTGTGTGGATCAACCCCTCTCTTGAGTATAGCAAATGATTTGGAGGTCATTGATTTCCCGGTCTGTATAGTGTTAGGACCCGATTGTTCGAAGTTATGCCTGTTGTAGGTGTCGTGGTCTAGCGGATACGTCACATGATGTGAGTCACATGGACATGGTTCGCGGTGTGAGCCCCACTGCGATACGTCATATAGGGACTTTTAGAATTGTCGAACGACAACGTGGATTGCTACGATCGACGTACTTACAATGCACTGCCTTGAATGGACGTCACACGTATCAGTTCACGCAAATCTAAAAGTCCCTATTATTCATATGTACTCCACAACTGCACATGCATATCCGTGATTTTAAGCCATTCAATTTCATTTGCGCAGGCATTTTGTAGATTCTTCAAGGGACAGTTTGGGGTTTTTATGGCTGACTGGCGGCGGTTGTGATGAGATCAAAGCCTGGAAGCATGTTTAGAATTTCATTATGATACTTTTGACAGAGTCAGGTGCATAAATGTATTATCGTACAGTTCAGTGTCCATTTGTAGTAGGTCCATGCTTGTATTAAGCGCACTAGCGCAGTAGCGTATATTTATAGCTGCGCTATTTGAATTGATTACACATCACGAATAGACTGAGCCACTACTGAGGTGCTGGTCTTTACTTTGACATGTCAACTAGTTGCGTAGCTACACACATGACAAGGGGCACATTCCGAGTCAAGTGGTGACAAAATATGTAAAGAAATAAATGAATATATTACAAAAAAGAGAAGGAGAGGAAGGGGAAAGGAGACAGGGCGAAAGTAACAAGAAAAGAAGTTACACACAGCGACTGAAAAGAGTTTGTGCTGGAAAACTACATAGCTGCACCAAAGCTACGCCCTTTACTCTACATTTCGGACGCAAGTAAAAACACAACGGTCCTCTTAGTTTAGGGGAAAACCCATTTCAGTTACACGAGTCATCAATATAAAGACTTGCTTGTGCAATTTTGTATAAATGTATGCACCGTGTAAATATTAGAAATGGAAATGGGAGGAATCCATTGACGAAGGTCACAACATAAAAATAAAAGAGATAGAATCTATTACCAAAGTGTGATCAAAGCAGATAAGAGCACATTTTTGTCCCGGAAATTTGAAAATTTGGTCGACCGATTTTCGTTCAGTTAGGGGGGGGGGGGGGGGGGTGTTTCCCTTAAAAAATTGTGGTTTTATAGCAGTCATGGATGAATATCACGGATATTACTATTGATTGATACGCAATTATGAACAAGATGGATGGCGAGTATTGTTCGTCAATTCGAATGCCAAATACGGTACACTGCCTTTTGTTGTGAAACTTCACGACCCCATGCATTTTTAGAGGGGAAATTAATGCAAAGTCATACATTTTGTGGATATCCAAGTTGTCTGGGGTTCATAGACCTGTTTGCAAGTTTGATGTTTACGTTTTTAACAAAAGTTTCTCTTGACGACTAAAAAGCTTGCCAGAGGCTTGCGCGACATGGCAACAACCAATGTATGCAATTTTGCATAACAGTTGGGAGCCAAGGGTTCAGGAAAGACACATTGAAATACATAGTAGGCAGGTCTCTTCCAAACTCGTAATGGAGTAGGCCTATACAGCGGCGTAGCGTGGAACCGGGCATTGTTGAGAGGGGGGGGGGGGGCGCTATTCATCAGTAGAGGGGAGAGATGGAACAATGAGTGATATATCACATTAACAATCGGTTAGGAGGAAGACGGTGCTGAAGGGGACGTATTATCTCCTTTTCACGTTCCCTTCCCCTCCTTGTCCCTCTCGTTCTTCCCCTCTTTTAATTAGTTTCTTCCCTCGCCGATCGGGGCACTTATTCTCATGTCCCTTGTAGCTACTGTATATTTTTTATGATCAGGGGAATCATTTTATATCTTTCCATCATGCTATTTTTTCGGGTAAAATACTAGTTAGTGATTCCCTAAAAGTGGCTATAATAATATATTGCGTTTGAAGGGTAGCATATTTTGCTTTCTGTCTACGTGTGATTAATATGTTTGGAACCTGGAATTTGAACTTAAGAGAGAGAGAGAGAGAGAGAGAGAAAGAGAGAGAGAGAATAAAGTCACATGTAACACCACTCTATTCCTTTTGATATTTCCTCACGGAAAGACATATTTAAAAATGAGAATCCGCTTGATATTTGGTATCAAAGAGAGATAATACATTTTACTAAAGAAAAACCAATAGAAATGCAACTACAATCATGTACCATCGGAAACAGCACAAACGTGACGAATGTAAACATAGCTTTAAAGGGGGACATCACCAACACCCGGAATGCCCAATTGACCTATTAGCTTTTATTTTCTTCCATGTTCGAATGTGTAAGCATAATTATGTAAACAAATATGGAGGAGCAGGGGCATGATGAAGAGGAGCGGTAAGAAGGAGGAGGAGGGCAAAATGAGTGGCAGGAGGAGGAATAGGAGTAGAAGAAAGGAAGGGATACAGTCAAACCTGCTTTAGTGCCACATTTGTCGTTTCTCTTGAAAATGGTTTCTCATTGTATCATGTACTAAATGAACCTGTCTACAAAGGCCACCTTAAGTGTTTCCCTTGGGCGGTCGCTATAGATAGCTTTGACTGTATTTTGCAGGGAGGGGGCGAAGAGAAGGAGGAAGAATAAACGAAGAAGAGATCTGGAGTATGATGATGTGGAAAGAAGCAGACGAAGAGATAGAAAGAAGAGAAAGAGGAGGGTGAGGAGGAGAATGAGGAAAATGAGGTGAAGAAGGAGAGTTGAAGGCTGCGGGCACGTCAAGCTACTTTGTTTATATATGTAGCCCGCCTGCATCTAATGTATGTTAATTATGCTTTCACTATATCTGTTTCATTTCGTTTATTATCTGTATACAATTATATACACTTAAAATATTGTATCAAACCATATTATGTTCATGAAAATGTATGATGAAAAAAAGATGCAGAAACCAATTAATCGAATCAAATCAAGAATAGCTGGCAAATATATGCAGGAGACGAAGGAGATGAAAAGGGCCAAACAGAGGAAAGCAAAGTGAGGGAAGCGGAGTTATCAAGCAGGAGAAGGTAAATGTTGTGCAAAATGCAAAGAAGCCTATACAGGAGATGGAGAGAGTTGATAATATGGAAGAGAAGGAGAAAAGAAAATAAACAAGAGAGGGGAAAACCGGATCAGGAAGAAGAAGATCTTAAATCATATTCTACATTGGTCAGTGCTTGTTTACCCACACGACACATTTCGTTTCAATCGTCCTTTACGGAACTATGTTCAATAGTTATAACCACGTATTATGCTAAAGGACATAATTATCCCGACAGATTAAATAGAAAAGGGAACTCCTTTCCATAAACGTCACAATGATTATGGACTATACCATGAACAAAAAAAATTACTCGGAACCGATACATTCCGCCACAGATAAAAAAAATGATTAAGAATTGGGTTAATCACGTTGAGCTATTAAAAATGACGGTGTAGAAGATCAGCTTAATTTCATGCAATTTCGGTATGAAATTAACAACAACAAAACGCAAAAATGATTCTAGGACAAAACTAATGTCCCCCAGAGCCCCCTCCGCCCCCCCTCCCCCCCCCCCCCTCCTCGCCGCCCACGGACAACTACTGCTCAGACAACTTCCCCAAGACAATAACGCATGGGTAAGTGTACACCTCATAGTCTGAATAGTCGGTATGATAGGAGTAAGAAGGGGCTCGTAGTCTGAGAAGATAGTTTTCCAGAAGATGGTTGTCCGGTCCGGGGGTTCATAGCTCAATCCAGTGACCGGGGTTGATAACAAGGGAAGCGCAGCCGTGGTCGGTTACTTTATGCTATGATGCAGTCATTGGTTATTCGTGCTAATATATATCATGTCTGGGTATAGTCGTCCTGAGCGAAACACCCATAAATAAATAATGTATTATTATACAACCAATCGATACTTAACCCACGTTCACATTCAGTTTACCGTGGCACAGTTATATATTTGTTGCTGACATAAAACTGCTACTTCCGCCTGAGATTCACAGAATGCAACCTCGATGCGATAAGGCATAACACGACACACAATAATAGAGCTTTATAAGTCATATCTGATATGAATTTTGATCTATTTTATCTCATTTCCGTAATATAATATTATTATTTTAAAGTATATCCTCGCTTGACTAGGATTGCGGCCTCAAAAGAAAAACCCTATGGTAAAATTCAAATCATAATTTGGCATAGCAATGAAAAGTGTCTTGGAGTGATAGAAATGTGTCACATGACATGGGATCGGACACTATGACACAGAAGAAATACGATGATATCACAGTGTTTTTGATGGCCCGATATCGACCTCAAGCCCGTTACACAGGGGATGTTATTTCGGTTGTGATATTTCCTGCGTTTATCAATCCCATTACAGATAAATTAGCGCATGCGTCAATATTTGAACAAAATGTTAATTCTTCCATTCACTGTTGTACAATGTCGCACTGACGCACTCACATATCGGCGCGTCAAAGCCGCGCCGATTGCTGACGCAGTCCTGTACGTCAGCCTATGACAGGCCTTCTCAACTAGTTTATTAGAAGCGCCAAAACAAAAATGTATTAAGGTTGAAGTGCCAACCTGTATGTTTGGTGACTGTGTTGCGAGGGAGCGTAGCGACCGAGCCGATACCGGGTGGGGTCCAGGGGGCGAAGCCCCCGGAAGCTAGTGGATTTTAGGGCTTTTTTAAGGCCCAGATGTGGCATTTTTAACACCTTTTTGTTCCATAAAACGTCAATCATAATTTCATATTGATGTGAAATAATTAGTACAATTCCTTGCTAAAATCTACACTGGAAGTTAATTTATATGTAGTTATTTTGGTGCAATAAACACAGAAAATGTCAAAATGAAGTGAAAATCAAACCAACAAAACGGCTTGCTTACATTTTAGGCTCAACTTCGACTGCGACTTTTTGATTTTGATGAGTTTTTTTTTTTTTAGAATATAATTATTTTTTTTTTCTTTCTTAATTTTTTGTTTTAAATTTGTATTTATTTCGTTGTTTTTTTTTGGAACAGCCGCGCGCCACTTTGACTGACCGCAAGCGCCACGAGTGGCGCGCGCGCCGCCAGTTGAGAAGGCCTGGCCTATGATGCCTCGTGTGTAACCGGCATTGGAGATGAGATAGGCATTGAAACCTAACTTATACACATTGAATTCTTAAAGGTATTACAAAGTTTTGGTAAATTTTGAAAATTGGCTGGATAGTGATTCTTTACAAATTTGATATATCTCGATGCCCCTATGGATGTATTATAACCACGAAAAAAATTAGATCCTAAAACACTTCTGCTTTCGAGAAAAATTGAATATACAAATTTACCGGTGCTCCCGGTAAATTTTGATAAATTTCAAATAGCGCCTACGACCATACGATGGTAGCTGCGACCATGAAAATATCAGAATATGTAGTTGTGATATATATATATTCCAAACGGTAATAGCAAATCGGTCGATTTTATTCAAAGAACATTGTTTTATAGCTAAAGTAATATATTGACCTTGAGAGGGCGCTATACAACATAAAGAGTTTATTATTTACAATTTCATCACTTTAGACTCGATTTCAACAGCGACAACATCACTGAATATTGTAGGATCGCATATGCTTCCAATAATGTTCATTTGAACCAAATTCATGACTCCATACCAAAACTTTGTATTACTTTTAATAATTGCGACGTCAGAACGTCTGCTGTTAGAAGCATAAGGCTTAAAGGCATATTTGCCAAGCGCAATGGCATAGTGTCGATGCAGCAACGGGGGGAGGGGGGGGGGGGGGGGCTTTTCTCGATGAGGGGGAGGGGCACTTACTGGTGTTCCTGTCTTTCTGTTTCTGTCTCTGTCTCTCTGTCTGTCTCTCTCTCTCTCTTCTGTCATTATGGCGGGGGGGGGGGGGGCTCACGTTCCCACCGCACACCCTTTAGCTCCATTAACTAACACCACACTCCGATTTTTTTTCTTCTTTGTTTCTTAGATTTTAAATTGAAATATTCCTCTGCCAGTTTTGTTATATTGATGGATTAAACATACCGGTAATCATATATTTCTATAAATGGACGCATAGTAACATGGCGTTAAACCGAAATCGAAAGCTCAAATTCATAGGCACATTTGAGAATGAACTTTATCGGCATAAATTCTGATGAGGCGAGTGTCAGGATTTTGTAAATACAAAAGTAACATATTATTGAATATATCAAGTTATGAATTAAGTAGCAAATACAACCGATTTCAAACAGGGTTCACACTTAACGTGTGTTATTTACTTCACAGATTAAAGCTATTTTTATCATAATGATGTCAAAGAGGAAATAAAACATTAAAATTCCCTGCATCGGTCATGGCTTTCAGACCGTGAAGTTTGGTTTTTTATTATTCACGGTTTTCTACATGAAGTTGAATCTTTCCAAAGGACAAATAAACATCGTCAGCGAAGGACGTATTGTGTTTGTGGCAGCATTTCCTCTTTACTCACATGGTTATTTTGGTGCTTTGCGGAAGATAATTCAAGAATTTGATTTAAAAGTGTACCCCTTCCATTTTGGGGTACGTTTGTCGTTTTACCATATTTTATTTAAAAACAGAAACAAAACATCATCATTCAGGCATGCTAAACAGTGGATATAGTTTTCATCAGTCGCCTACGCTATTACCCAGCCAGAACTATTGACACTCCGGTCGTCATGCTGTTGGTTGGGGTTCATCATATTTCCTCCTGCTGAACTGTGGTTTTGAAACCAACAAATAATACGGTGGTTCTTTTAGCGTTTGACTTTTTTAACATTTTGTGGAAAATACCGCGAGCATATTGTGTACAACATGGCGTGGATATGCAACTGGCTTATGATAGTGATGCAGATGGTGGTCTTGGTCATTATATCAGCAGAAAATAGTAAGTCATTTATTTTAGTTAGAAGTAATAGAATTGTAAGTATTTGCATATGGATGACTAAATGTAACAAACATGCGAATGTTATTTTTGAAGGAATTAGCTTGGATCTGTTCCTAAACTCAGGATGATATGGTGGTGGTGCTTATTTTTACCTGACTGCTAAGAAAGCATAAATGCTTGTAAGTAAGCAACCAGACGGTCGACGGCTTTGGGTCCTCTCCGAGGGACTTAGTAATTATGATTAATGCCTCACCAAAGGGCACTAGCGCATCGCCTTGGTTTCGAACCCGGGTCACCGGATTACGAGACCATTGCTCTACCGACTGAGCTATCGATTAATAAATATGTTCTCAGTTTAGAGAGAAAGTTGATGAAAAAACACTATGCATGTTCACAAGGGGTTGTCCGAACATGGATTCCCCCTTCTACTAAGAGATATATTCTTATTGTGTGCGGGCAAACACTGAATCCAATGACAGGGGTAATAGTATATTTGTAAAGCGCTTAGGGACATTTGTATTAAGCGCTATACAAACATTAAATATTATTATTATTATTATTAGAATGTGACACTATAAACTGCTATGGATTAACATGCACAATGTTTTTGTGGCTTTTATGTGTACGGTTGAGAGTCATCCCCACTATGATGGAGTTGCATCAAGACAATCTAACACGAGTAGAATAGAAGTATTATATGATAAAGTGTTGTAAAGTTTAAAACTTCGTCAATGGCTTCTTATCCCGGGCATCGTTTCATAAATCTGGTGCCCCTACATCTAGAATCAGTGTCACTGCATGCTGTTTGGATGACGCGTACTTAGGAACAGTATTACTGTAAATCAATTAGAAAATGTATTAAGAAATTAACGCTTTTACATAATAATGTTATACCTCAAGTACCCCTAAATGACCATGTTGAAATAGAGTTTTAGAGGAGTTAAAGCTATGAGTTCTTATCTATAATATATCATTTTCTTAGTTACGACTAGCGATCCGCCATTGACTCCGACAACCAGTGCACCTTCGACAACGTCTACCACTCTGCCAACGAATCCGACAACCAGTACAACGACAAACACCGCGACAAGGACGTCGACAACACCATCAGTATCTCAGAACACCACTCCTGACCAGAAAACCATAACAATTACTTCCGGTAAAGATGAACTGCATTGTCCTAAGGGATAATGTTCAGGGGGGGGGGGGGGGTAAATTGTCCTGGGGGAAGGGGGGGGGGGGGGTTGTCATAATTTTCTGAGGGAGGTGGGTAATTTCCCTCGGGGTTGCTTGTCCTTGGGGGTAATTTTCCGGTGGTAGTTTTCCGGGGGATGGGGGTTGTTGTCCTTTGGGGGTAATTGACCCACTGGTAATTGGCCGGCGGGGGGGGGGGGGGGGGGTATTGTGAGGGGGGGGGGGGGGGGTAATTGTCCTAGTACCAGCTTATTGATCGTAAAGTATGTAATGAATCCGTATTTCTTTTTCGTTACGCCATAAAGAGTGTACCAAAAGTCCTCGTTTAAGTTCAATACAAAGCAATATGTTTTTGTGTAACATATTTGTTTGTTTTTGTGTTCGCAGTCACAATGGGACTTCTCGTGTCACTTGCACTCGTTGGAATCCTGGCTTTAATTCTTCTGTTGTTCCTTCTTTTCCGGTAAGAAATCACGAACTAGTATTATGCAGACGTTTAATATGAGAATAAATACGATTATAATTATGCACACACTCTAATATTGTTTTTACAATACTAGGTAACGATCGCAATGTATTTGAAGAAATTAAATTAATGATAGTTTCAATACGCCGTTGTAATACCTGTAATAACAAAATAATTTTCGGATTACGTAATATATCATTGTTGTGTTCCAACATTTCAATAGGTGGCTATTGAAGTTGCCTTAGGTTGAAGTTTCGAAAGTTCAATTTAATTCAAATTTATTTCCACTCAAACAGTAAAATATAAAATGTAAGGAAGAGAAATGTATAGCTCAATAAGTTCGAGATTACAAATTGATAAAGAATTGCATGTGTTAAAAAATAGTTGGCATCACACAGTGAATAACAGCATATAATATAATAACAGCATATAATATAATAACAGCATATGATATAATAACAGCATATAAACTGCGGATGTGAGTGATGGATTTAATTAAAGATGGCTGCCATCTTGGTACTTTCAACCCTTGTTAACAGAAAACAACCCAAAGAACAACCACATAACATAGGCATAGGGAGAGAGGGAGAGTGGGAGGGAGAGAGAAAGGGAGAGAGAGAGAGAGAGAGAGAGAGAGAGAGAGAAAGAGAGAGAGAGAACAGGAGGGTTATGTAATATAAAGAAGCAGTCTTTGCTGTCGTGTTAGTTATCTCTGTGAACATGTCGACCACGTTGTCGAAGAATTAGTCCTATAACGGGAACATTCCTTATATAAATTCATTTACTATCCAGCCATTTTCTTCACTACTCCACAGGGTGCTGTACCTCAGAATGCGCAAACCTGACAGAGAAGCTGAACAAGACCCAGAGAGACGCCTGGTTGGATCATCCTCGTACCGGAGGAGCACAGGACGAGACTTTTCGGTTTCTCCCGTCGAAATATTTCCGGTAGAAGAAGAAGTTTGTCAGGTCGGTAAGGAAGATCTGGATTTGCTCATCATAAACGAACTTTCAAGAAAGAATAAGCAGACAAACGATGTTGTCAATGTGGACGAAACAAAACTTGATGATGACAATGACAACAACGAGTACCATAAAGCGGCTACTTTGCCAATGGGAAATAAAAGAGGTAAAGATATCCCGGAGGAGGACAATGTTTATATCAACGCGACCTCGTCCATGCCAAAAGGTCGTAAACTGTCAAATCCTTCTCTTCTGCCTGATGGCGTGCTGCTGGACTTCAAGATGCCAACTTTACCACCGGGAAGCACGGCGACAGGAACGCTGGTGGAGGAGCCAAGAGACAGTAAGATCTACGACATCCCTTTCGATTATTCAAACACACCCGATCCAGCGCATGTGGAAGATGAATCTCCGTCAGAATATACTTATGTCGATCCACCACCGGTGCTGAAACACGACCGTACAGCCGGTAGACCGCAGAATGAAGACGATAACGATTCGGTCATCGGGGTGGATTACGACTGTATACCAGATTTCTCCGTGTTGACGGTAGATTCGGAAGACGAACATGCAAGTGTACATGGCAGCGACGATGACTATCATGAGTATACTGATCCGAAAGAAATGACAGGTGTTGTCAGTTACAAACCCACAGCAAATCATTACAACAACAGTCAGATGTTGAATACGGAAGGCCGGAAAGCTCACACACATAGAGTAAAAGAAGATATATAACAATTAGCGTCGTGTCGATAAATGGACGTGGAATTTTCTTGTGACTTTTTTTAAAAGGAATAGTATACAAAATGATGAAAGAGAACGACTTCATTTTTCGATCTATCCGCGCTTGAGTAGAGGTTGTATGTATCTTATTGTAATAAGCCGACAGTCAGATGTTAAAAACGGAAGGTCGGAAAGCTCACACACATAGAGTAAAAGAAGATATATAACAATTAGCGTCGTGTCGATAAATGGACGTCGAATTTTCTTGTGACGTTGATGGTTTTTTAAAGAATAGTATACAAGTGATGCATGGAAGGAACGACTTCATTTTTCGATCTATCCTCGCTTGGGTAGAGGTTGTATGCATCTTATTGTGAAAAGCCGTCATGCTAAGGGTGATGCACAAATATGTATCTGTCGTAATGCATAAAAAGGTCAAGACTTTGCAGATTCTAGACTGCATGTTCTGTGACTGCTCTGGTACAGCCAGGGTGAGGAGGGGTTAGGATTCACTCTAATCACTCTAGACAAAATAGATATCCAAGTAAAAATAATGAAGATATAAATGGTGCTTAAAAAGCGCCTACCACATAAGTCTCTAAGCGCTATAACAAACAAGATACAATGATGTCCAAAAAGATTTTGTGCTTGCAGGTTCTTGTATTCATTTTCAACATCTCTACCTATGCAACTCATAATCCATACTTTTCGCCCACCCCCCTCTAGAACCGCTAATTTTATCTTGACTTTATACTTGGTGGTGGACCAATAGTGTACAGAGTTTAACCATAACAAATTGAAACCATCCAAATCGTTCTGTTTCTCTTGCTGCCTTTCTTAAAGAGACATTAAGACGTATATTATTCCCCCAGTCATTAGATTCGATTGCTAGACCGCACATGATACTAGTAGTGTACACGCTCCGCTTCCTGGGGAGTATTCCGACCAGACGCCATTTTACAAGCGCTCACATTCCATTCTAAATGGGATAAAAACTGTTGGCCACGGTGTTCCTGATAGGATTAAATATAATTTCTACTCTTGAGGAAGCAGATGGTACGTGGCATTTTAGAGATACAAACTTGGCATAATACTCTTCTCATATAATACTTGTATGTCAAAGGGCGAGCATATTTGAAATTGTGTGCATCTTCCTCGCCGTGATATTTTTGAAGCGTTCAAACGATTGCTTTTATATTACAACATAATGATTCGATATGTTGGTGTTTTTTTCCTATATTATGCAACTGTACTTGAAAATAAGAAATATATATATATATAATTTGTGCATAGTGGTCGATATAACTGAAGAAAATAGATCCATAATATAATAGTTTCTTGATTATGTGAAATTCTTGTTGTACATGATAATAAATTGTATTTTGATGTGAGGTTATGCCATTGTACATAATATTATAGCCTATGAAGAAATAATATAATTCACAAGAATGTTCCACTCTCCACCAAGGTGTTAATTGGTATATCTCACTTGCTGGTGGTAGTATTAAATGAAGGGGTCTCAGGGAGAGTGATATACATAATGATGTGGCTACCCTTGGTAGACTAAATATAATTTGTTATATTATTAATTGAGGGCAAGAGTGCTGCTAGTTAATCCTATAGACAATGCTATAGGTAAAACGCTATCACCATCATCATCATCATCATGCTGTACATGTGCCCACACATGAATAAAGAAAGAAAGAAAGAACAAATAAACAGCAACAACTAAGACAGAAAGTACTTATTTGCAGTTATATTTGGCGTAGTTTTGAAAATTTGTATATTTCGTTTTGATACGCCTTTTAATACGGCAGACTTTTACAGACACCATAATAAAAATAATGTTCCCTAAATCGTATTGGATTAAACCATACAATGGATGTGATACACAACAACTAGTGCGTTTGATTAAATATTATGTTCGAGTTTCTTTGGAATTAGTCGCGAAAGTAAAAAAAGAGAAAGCAGAAAAGGATTCAGAGGGATACTAAAACAAAACAAAACAGAGAAAGAGAGAGAGAGAGAGAGAGAGAGATAGAGAGAGTGAGAGAGAGAGAGAGAGAGAGAGGGGGAGTGAGAGGGAGAGAGAGAGAGAGAGAGAGAGAGAAAGAGAGTGGGAGAATGGTGAGGAAACGAGAGGTAATGAGTGAAAGAAACGGAGTAGCAAAGAAAATCAGAGGAAACAAAATGCAGAAAAGAGTAGAAAGTGAGAGAGAGAGAGAGAGAGAGAGAGAGCAAAAGGGGGGGGGGGGCAGCGGGAAAATATATTTGACAAACATATACAAATTAGCTGAAAGTCAATTTCACCGGGGGGGGGGGGAGACATATTGCGACTTCGTAAACTCACCACAATCATGTCACTCTATTCCACCTGTATTTGATCAAAGGCGTAGCTACCGCTACGAATAACCAAGAAGAAAACCAAGAAGAAAAATAATGAAAAAGAAAGCGAAAGGAAGAATTAGGAGAAAAAGACGAGAAGAGGGGACGATAGTGTCCACCCCCTGACAATGTCATTTGTTTGCGTCAGACCAGTCCCCCTCAATAAACCCTAGAGTTCATTGTGCCCAAATTGAGTTAAAAACTCTGCCTGTGCTGCAAGTGCGCCCTCAATGGCTGCACTCGCACTTAGCCACTGCACACGTTTGATTCTGTGAAATAAAATTGACACAACTGAAAATCACGTCAAACTTCACGCAGCTTTTGACTGCAAATAACTCTCTAATCCTTTCCATGATTTAACGCTTCTTTGGTCTTCATTGTTGGTTTTTGTTTGTTTGATCGTCGGTTCGTTTTCGCTTGCTGGTTTGCTTGCTTTGGTATATCCCCCTTTTCTCTTTAAAAACATAATTATTCTAATCTAAACATCATAGAACTTACAATAACAAAACAATTAAGAAATAATGAGAAGCACACCTATTTTCCCGGTGTTTTCATATCCACTTCATAATTAAAAAAAAAAACCTTTATTACTACTTGAACGATGACTCACAGGAGGAAATCCCAACACATTTGTACCAGACATCGTGATTGTGGCAATTTAATGTGTAGGCATATGATTGTATTTAAAGGGATCCGGTAACTTTGTCTCAGATTCTGAAACAAAATCCTGGATTTAGCTCATGCTGCAATGATAATTATAAACCTTTATGTCAGCCAGGAACCCCATGACTTTTACAAGCCGATCGCCTGTCTGATTATCAAGATATTTATGATTGGAAATCGAAACCAAATTTTGCGTTTTCCTAACGGTTTTCATAACACTACAGTCTATTGGGAAAAACAAGTATGGTAAAACCGGTCACTCAAAGATTTTTACTTTTTTGAGGCACTGATCATTTTGAAGCGGGATTTTGTTAGGTTTTATTACACCATATCACAGACACTGATAACACGTAGGGCCGTGTATCCCAGGTTTAACATTGTTAACCAATGCCTTTAAATATGAAGTTCCATGTAAAATCACAGCTCACATTTAATTGACATACGATAATTGCTATGACTTCCGCTTAAACCTGTTTTGTTATTAGCCATTATAGTTGTGCATGAGGAAACGTGTAAATATATTTAATAGATAAATAGGTTATATCTTCAGTCATCCACTTTCACCATGATTCTTGGACAGTGTTTGATATTTTTCGGATTTTTATGTGCACCATGTCTTTGTATTACAGCAACTACAGAATCAGAGAGTAAGTGTGTAAAACTAACACCTAGGTTATTTCTCATACATTTAGGAAAGAAAAAGCTAACTGAAATTCCTTTGTTAGTTTGAAAGCAGTTGATCAACCGATTATTTTCATAACGTGATCTAAGATATTACTGTAAAACTTCTTTGACATAACCGTGTTTCGTGAAATGGCAATGATTTTCTCAAGGACAGCCATTATAGCTTTACTGGAACATTGTAGACTAAAATATGGGCTATCCAGCCGTTTATTTTATCTTGTTATTCATTATTCTATTTGTTATTATATTACTGAATGCATGATGTCTTTTATACGGAAATAAAACAAACAAACAAACAAACTAAAATCAGTAGCTGTTGAAAAGGATATTATGCCTTCTTTAAATAGTTATTTGATCAATTTATTGGACAAATTATTTGCTTGAATTACAATGGTCTTGTTATTACAAGGGGCTCAGACTAAAATCTCTTGGTTTTTCGCATCATTATCAAATACCAAGAGACATCCGTTTATCGAGGATATATTGGTACAGTTAAATTTGTTTGCCGTACAATTAATAACATTAAATTAGCAATTCTCTGGTTTTGTTAAAAAAAATATAGACCCCATTTAACAATTATATTTCGATCTCCCACTTCTTTGTTTAAATAGTTTCTATCGGTATTGCCCTAGGATGGAGCGGGATAGGACTTGTTCTAATATCCATCTTTTGTGCTATGATGTGGTAAGTGAAACCCGCCCCAGACATATGGAAATACGTAGTAGGTTTATACACTAGTACCACGACGACTAAGTACTACGAGTCTACTACTAAACAACTCATGCTGCTGCTGCTACTACTACTACTACTATTACTACTACTACTACTACTACTACTACTACTACTACTACTTCACCTGCTACTACTACTACTACTACTCCTACTTCTACTACTACTACTACTACTACTACTACTACTACTAATACTACTAATACTGCTACTACTACTGCTACTACTACTACTACGACTACTACTACGACTACTACTACTACTATTACTACTACTGCTACCGCTCACTACTAATACTGCTACTACTACTGCTACTACTACTACTACGACTACTACTACGACTACTACTACTACTATTACTACTACTGCTACCGCTCACTACTAATACTACTACTACTACTGCTACTACTACTACTACTACTACTACTACTACGACTACTACTACTACTACTACTACTACTATTACTACTACTGCTACCGCTCACTACTAATACTACTACTACTACTACTACTACTACTACTATTTCTTCTACTTCTACTTCTACTGCACTCCTGCTGCTGTTGCTGTTTCTTCTTCTGCTGCTGCTACTTCTTCTTGTACTATACTACTGCTATTACTACTATTTCTTCTTCTTCTACTACTACTACTACTAATAATTCTACTCCTTTTTCTTCTTCTACTACCTTTTCTACTTGTAATAGGGTTATTTGTAGCGTTTCATTCTATCATTAATAAAACTAAAAGAGCACGATATGATATGGAAATTAACGTAGGCATAATGATATATTCCGCTTTTGCTTTAGTATCATTATTATCAATGTTACTGTTCTTATTGCTGTTTTTACTATTATTAAAAGATTATAATTAATATTATTATTATCATTATCATCATTTATTTATTATTGCTACAGAAATAAATAAAAAAATTGGACGAGGAGCAAAAATTAAGTTATGCAAGAGACATGAGTAAGCTGTTAAAAGACTAAACAAATCACGTTATAACACATATTTAGGCAGTAATATTATTCAAAAAGTTGTAGGTACTATAATGTCATAAGAAATAAACTAATCGTATTCGAACAAAATTTAAGCTGAACAATAATCTCAGAAATTGACTTTGCTATCTGTTTTTCCTTTCCAACTTTTTTGTTGTTTTGGCATTTCATTATGATAATTCTTTTTTTATTTTGATTTCCAGCACATGTGGAGCTAAAGAAAGTCCACCACGTGCACCAAATACAGGTAGAGATGACGTCACAATGCAACCGCAAGGTAAGCTGGACCCAAAAGATGAACGCCATCAGCTCTCACCAGTCAGAGGAGATTCAGCGCTCTGTTTTAGCCCCGCGATGCCGACTTTGGGCAGTGTATACATGAGCATGCACCCTATAGGACATGGAGCGAATGAACTCACTGGACGGTGGGACATTGGCAGTGAGCATATGAAAGGGACAAGTGTCGACCCGGTGGTGGAACCTCAAAATCAGAGTGAATCAGGATCCGTAGAATTGATGTACATCTACATGCCATGCACTGTAGGGAGTACGGACGGACCTGGATATATTAAAGAGTCCACTTCAATTACAGACACTTATTTCCCATCACCCGTCAAGACTAGGAAAAGTCCGGTCGGACCACATTCACCGGTCTATGACCAGCCAGTTGTCCCATCGGTCCTGGCCCCTCTCGAGACGTTCTTACCGACGGAGACAGGAGATGAAGACGGTGAACAAAACGTCAATGTGAAGAAGGCTATGAAACCGCCAACTAAAAAACTAATGTCACGCTGAAAGAGAAGTGAACAATAATACATTTATACTTAAGGGCCCGAATTCACAAAGGAGGTTTATAATATTTATGACGCGTTTTGACGCGTTTTTTTACAAACCTGGTTTGTAAAAAACAAAAGGAGGTTTGTCGAAACAAAAGGAGGTTTGTCGACAAACCTCCTATGTGACTTCGGGCCATTTTGTTTGATGTTTTGAAATTATGTCGCTACGATTCGGAGTCGACCACTCTTTTTTGGTATAAGTAGGATTGCAATTTCATCTTCTTTAATATTCGATTGTATTATTCATATGACTCTCAAGAACCTCGATCGTCGAGTTTTTTTGTATTCTTTGGTGGTGGTGGTGGTTATTTTAACCTGACTACTGAGAAAGCATAAATGCTTGTTAGTATAAGCAACCAGGCTGACGGCTTTAGGTCCTCTCCGAGGGACCTGATAATGAGGATTAATGCCTTATATACCAAAGGGCACTAGCGCATCGCCTTGGTTTCGAACCCGGGTCACCGTATTACGAGACCAGTTCTCTACCAACTGACCTATCGCGCCTCCATGACTGATCCCTGATCCACCGACCATACCACCGTTGATTCTCGGCCATACGGGATAATACAATTATTTGTTTGGTCTGGTGTCGGTATCGTTGGTGTTAAATAGGTAACCCGGTAGGATCAGGGGCGTCGCTAGACCTTTTTCAGTGGGGGGGGGTGTAGAGGCCAACGATTACCGACAAAACTAGCCACCAATTACCGACAAAATTAAATGTCCAATATCTACAAATTTAACCCTATAAACCCGGGACCGAAGGCTAAACTATTTTCCTATGAACTATCTTTAGTACTTGCGTATGCGCAAATGGTCATTTTCCTCGACGACATAAATATATGAATTATTTCGTCAACTTAGTCAGCATCATAGCTATATTTTAATGCAGGCGCGGAGCTAGGATCTTATTTTAGGGAGGGGCGGTAGAGAGCAAGCGAATCACTTAAAGAGCGCGCGAAACGCGCTCATTAGGGGGGTGGGTGATAGGCCTCCCGCGCGAAGCGCGGAAGCTTAAACGTTACCTTAAATTATTAGGAAAAGAAGACGATTTATTGTACCGTTCTCGACTGTTAATCCTTGTCTGAAAGAAGTTCCTCCCCCTTCCCGCGCGAAGCGCGAAAGCTTTGACGTTTCATTAAATTATTATAAAAGTAGGACGATTTGCTGTACCGTTCTCGACTGTTAATCCTTGTCTGAAGTTTCTCCCCCTCCCGCACAGCGCGGAAGCTTTGACGTTTCATTAAATTATGAGAAAAAAGTAGACGATTCGGTGTACTGTTCTCGACTCCTAATCCTTATCTGAATTCAGTTCTCCCCCTCCCGCGCGAAGCGCGGAAGTTTTGGCGTTTCATTAAATTATTAGAGAAAGTAGACGATTCGTTGAACCGTGCTCGACTCTTAATCCTTTGACGTTTCATTAAATTATGAGAAAAAAGCAGACGATTCGGTGTACTGTTTCGACTCTTAATCCTTATCTGAATTCAGTTCTCACCCTCCCGCGCGAAGCGCGGAAGTTTTGGCGTTTCATTAAATTATTAGAGAAAGTAGACGATTCGTGGAACCGTGCTCGACTCTTAATCCTTGTCTGAATGAAGCTTCCCCCTACCCCGCGAAGCGCGGAAGTTTTGACGTTTCCTTAAATTATTAGAGAAATAAGACGATTCGTTATACCGTTCTCAACTCGTCTAAATGAAGTCTTCCCCTTCCGCGCGAAGCGCGGAATTTTTGGCGTTTCATCACAATATAGAGAAAGGAAGACGATTTGTCGTACCGTTTTCGACTCTTAATATTGTCTGAATTCAGTTTCCCCCTCTCGCGCGAAGCGCGGAAGCTTTGACGTTTCCTTAATTATTAGAGAAATAAGACGATTCGTTGTACCGTTCTCCACTCGTCTAAATGAAGTCTTCCCCTTTCGCGCGAAGCGCGGAATTTTTGGCGTTTCATCACAATATAGAGAAAGGAAGACGATTTATCGTACCGTTAACGACTCTTAATAAGCCATATTTGTCTGAATTCAGTTTCCCCCTCTCGCGCGAAGCGCGGAAGCTTTGAAGTTCCTTAAATTATTAGAGAAAGAAGACGATTCGTTGTACCGTTTTCGACTCTTAATAAGCCCTATTTGTCTGAATTCAGTTCCCCCCTCTCGCGCGAAGCCCGGAAGCTTTGACGTTTCCTTAAATTATTAGAGAAAGAAGACGATTCGTTGTACCGTTCTCGACTCGTCTAAATTAAGTTTTCCCCTTCCGCGCGAAGCGCGGAATCTTTGGCGTTTCATCACAATATAGAGAAAGGAAAACGATTCGTCGTACCGTTGTTGATTCTTAAACCTTGTTAGAATTTAGTTTCCCCGAAAATTTTAAACCTCTGATTTCTTTAGCTGATATTTTAGGAAAGTGAAACTTCGAGAAAATACAAGTATAGTTGTAGTCACTATCGAAGTCGTCACAGCGGATAAAAAGTCACAGTTCGTAGGGAAAAAAACTTGTCGGCCGACCGACAAGATACATCTCACCGAGTTCAAACTTCTGCATTGATATTAGTACACGAGGATCGAGCAAGAGTACCGACACAGCTGACCCAACACAGCAACATATTTGACCGTGTCTTTCTTGCTCCCTCGACGAGACGACTCCACCCAACAACCCCCTTCTCTCTTTTACTCCCACTCCTCTTCTCTCAGGCTCTTACCTCCCCTCTCTCTCCTCTCTTTCACCCCCGTTTCTTTTGTTTCCCTTTTACTTTTTTTTTCTTTCTTTTTTCCTTTTCTTTCTTTTCTTTGTTTTCCTTTCTTTCCTCTCCTCCCTCTTTTTCTTTTCTTTCCTCTCCTCCCTCTTTTTCTTTTCTCTCTCTCTTTCTTCTCTTTTCTTTCCTTTCTTTTCCTTTCTTTCCTTTCTTTTCCTTTCTTTCTTTTCTTTTCCTTTTCTTTTTTCCTTTCTTTCTCTTTCCCTCTCTTTTTCCCCTCCCCCTTTTCTCTTTTTTCCCGACGGCAGCGCAATTTTACCGACAAAATCCTGACAGGTGGGGGGGTGTCGCACCCCCCCACACCCCCCCTTTGGCGACGCCCCTGGGTAGGATGTGAACGTTAATGTGGTTTATAGATGAGCAAGTGTGCGCTTGTACAAATGACGCTTCGCTGGAATGCTACCCAGGGAGTGGAGAATGTGCATACATGGTGTGCGGGTTAGTCTGAATCGGATGACCAGAGTAGAAATATAATCTGTAAAGCGCTTAGACACATCGTTGATGTATTGAGTGCTATATTAAAGCCGATTATTACTATTATAATACTAATTATTATTATCATTATTATACGTGACTCATTTGAATAGAATTATGAAGGTCGCAGGTTCCAAACAAAATTGTGCAACAATGGTGTGGTGATCACACCAGCCCCAAACACTGATTGTATTGCGGTGAACCTCATTAAAGTGCAGGCTCTGTTGTTTAGAACCAGTACCCATGGCGACGAGCTAATATGACGTTGGCACTTCGCTGCTCTACATTCTGTTGAATATCACGTGAGTATTTATGAGATTGTAAATAGTTTGGAAATTCCTACTAAATCAACGCAATAGACAAACGTAATCAATATTACATGGACAATTATGAATAGAAATGCTAACCGTAGGGAAATGACCTATATACTATATACTCTGTGGATTGGATAGTATAGGAAATCCGGTTTTCAAAAAGCAGTTTCAGAAAGTATTTCCTTGTTGCTACAAATAGAAGTTTTTACCGTTGACATGGTTACAGCGGCTTGACGTATTAATTTGTTTAAATTGCATTGGATTGCTCCCTTTTCCTCTCTTAACACATAACATACCCCCCAACCATGCACTCTCAGTAGTGCATAACACAAAAAGTCAAATTCCGCCTTTTTATTGACGATGCATGGTTATCAAATAAACAACCAAAAAATTGGCCCATAATTTCCCTCCCCTACATTTTTTAACCAGCACTTACCTCTAATTATTTGTTTGATGTTTATATTACTAAGGAGATCGCAGCATGTTTATATTCACACCCATTATGACTCACTCACTCATATTATAATTACATTCTATAGGATGTTATTTTCATAATGTCAATATCAGGAATGAATAAATATTTATTATAAATAATTATGACTGCACGCTTCATGTAATTTTCGATTCAAGTTGATAACTGTAGGTTTTGTCGCTTAAACTAAGCTTTGTCATTAGCCAATTTAGATGTGATTAAGAGAAGTTGTAAATGCGTTTACTCTAGGCTCCCTCTCAGTCGTCATGATCTGTGGGCAGTCTTTGGTAATTGTTGGATTCCTATGTACACCATGTCTTTGTTCAAAAGTGACCTCGGAAGCTGAAGGTAATCTCTTGATTATGTATCTATGCGAACTAGTTAACTAATTTTCTTTGAAATAAAAATTATTTTAATACAATTACTTCAATATTACTGTAAGAGATATTTTGACATGGTTTTATAATGTCGAAGTAGTAGTATATTTATCCCCCCAAGTGATTAATGAGTCGTTTTTAATATAAGTTGGAAGGCTGGAAAATACGAACGTAGAGGTTTGATTTAATTATATTACATTTGATATGTTTATCATTTTGAAAACAGGCCCATTTTCGTAATGTAACCAAATGGGTTCCTGGATACCTACCCCCTGGACATCCACCCCCGAATAACCACCCAAGTCAACTACTCCCTAGGACAACTATCGCCTAGGGCAACCATCCTCTAGGACATCTACCCCCTGGGACAACTTCTCCCCGGACAACTACCCCAGACAACTACCCCAGACAATCACTCCTAGGACAACCATCGTCAAGGACAACTTCCCCCGGGAAATATCATAGGGGTAGTTGTCCTAGGGGTAGTTGTCTGGGGGTAGTTGTCCGAGGGTATTTGTCCTAGGGGCTAGTTGTCCTATATGGGGTAGTTGTCTGGGGGTAGTTGTCCGAGGGTAGTTGTCCTAGGGGGTAGTTGTCCTATATGGGGTAGTTGTCCGGGGTGTAGTTGTCCTAGGGGGTAGTTGTCTGGGGGTTATTATGAGGGGGTGGATGTCCAGGGGGTAGGTGTCCGGATACGAACCAAATGTACTGCACACGTCTTTGTGAAGTACCTCAATACTAATATTTCATTCACCTGTAATGAATACATATATATATCAATAGTAAAAAAAGCAAAATGCATATAGTACGTGTAGTTATACGTAGAGCAAGACATAATATTTGACGTGCCTGGCAGCAACTAGTGCATGCAGTACGCTTTCTGACTATTGAAATTAGTCGCAACAGATGAATGAAATAAATTGTATCGAGACACTTCACAAAATCGTATATATCAGATTTTTAGTTACAT